>KN361838.1:0-14097 GCA_000785685.1 Uromyces viciae-fabae
CGAAAAAAAAAAAAAAACAAAACAAAACAAAATTGGTGAACCTAACCCACAATCCACAATCCAAAAAAAAAAAAAAATTGAAAAAAATTAAAACAAAATTGGTTAACCTAACCCACAAACCATAATTGAAAAAAAAAAAAAATTGGTCAACCTAACTCACAATCTAAAAAGAAAATAATTCATGAACCTAACCCACAATTCCAAAAATAAAAAAAAGAAAAGAAAAGAAATTAAAAGAAAAAAAAAAAAAAAAGAAATTAAAAGAAAAAAAAAAAAAAAAAAAAAAAAAAAACCCACAAAAATAGGACATATAGTAAGATCTCCTTTTTTTTTCTTTATTTTTTTACAAGTTGGCCATTAACATTATTGACAAGTTCTTTTTTTTCCTTTTTATTTTTTTATCTATTTTATCCTTTTTAATGACTACTATGAGCAATTCCTTTGAAAAAATGATGAATAGAGGTTCAATATTGGACCCATTTCACTTTAACTGTGTCATTGGTTCTCAAAAACATAGTGCAAATCCATATTCCTTTTCTCATATTCTTTTTTTTTTAATCAACCATAAATATTACTGATACATTCTCTTTTGCTTTTTTTTTTGTTCTTGGAAAGTCCTTGTCTTCAAGAAACAATATCAGGATATCCTTGCTATTAGAATGAAGGATTTAAAATTAGAAATCTTGAAAGATTGATAATCAAATCACAAAGTGAGAATCCATTTTATTTTTTTATTTTTTATTTTTTCATTTAATTTATCTTTTTTTATTCAACTTATCTTTTTTTCATTTAATTTATCTTTTTTCATTACTAATATGATAAACTCCTTTGACAAAATGATGAATAGAGGTTCAATATTGGACCCATTTCACTTGACCTGCATCATTGTCTCTCAAAAACATAGTGCAAAATCCATATTTTTTTTATTATATTCTTATTTTTTATAATCAACCATGAATGTTACTATTACTGACACATTCTCTTTTTCTTTTTTTTTGTTTGATTCTTGGAAAGTCCTTGTCCTCAATAAAGAATCTAAGGATTTAATTTCTATCAGAATCAAGGATCTAAAATTAAAAATTTTAAAATATTGATAATCAAATCCATTTTGCAAGTGAGATTCATTTTAATTTTTTTAAAAAATTATTTGTTTGAAGAATGAGATTTTTATTAATACTAGGGATCCTCGCGCCACATGCACCGCCCACCACTTTCCCAGATCTATTCTTGAGATCATATATAGGGATAAAGTAAATTTTATGAAAAAGATAGAGCCATGATGGACCTCTCCTAGACACCATCCAGTAATTTTATCTGCTTCAGGATATCCACAAAATGTGTACAAAAATTAGTTTTATCACAATTTATCTATGCATTAAGCATATATATCTGGCGTGTAATATCCACAGCAAAAACTGTTTGGAATTTTCACAAATTCGCACCATTGAAGCTATAAAAAAGTGCTGGTTAGCAGGACATTCACTATCTCTCATGAGACACAATTGAGATATATTGTTTCACCTTAAATCCTGGTCATAATTCTCTTGAGACAGGTCTGTCTGATCACACAGATAACTTTGTGGTCTCAGAAAATCAGCTGTGTAATTCACTGTATCACAAGGAAGTTCATTTGAAACTTGTGACATTGATCCAATCACTGGTTGTGTCAATGTAAAAATCTTTCATTCACTGAGTGCCAGAAATTATCTAACCCATCAATAGAATGGTTCACATTGGGTTATTTTAACTTGTTGCAGTTTATAAATCAACAACTGTTCCCTGCCAAATTGGCCGGGGAATCGGGCTAAACCTTATTTGACTTTTCCTGATTTATGTCCTATGTGAACCATTGTAATGATCGGAGGTATGTACCAAGCATTATCAATATTCCAAAAACTTGATCTCAAATTTAAATCTAACCTCATTTTATATGGTTGTAATCAGCTCAATGCCTAGGCCGATTTGGATTGATATCATGGAGATCAATACTCAGTTCAGCCTGGTCTTTGTTATGTCAAATGTTTCATTTTGCCGTAATTGCCAAGTAACTCTCAGGAATTAGTATTTCTTGTCCTGCAAACATTGTGTGAGACAGAATTGAGATCGGTTGTTAATGTCCCAAGGTGAGCACCTGAAATATATATAAGCTCATTCAATCTTAGACTTGAAATAAGCCAAAGAACTAACTCAGTCTACCATTCAGTATCTTCCACTACAATTTCAAAATGTGAACCATTCCTTAAGTAAAATGGTACCAATCAAACTTCTTGAAAAAATTTCCAGGGTACTATTGATTCTGTGGACATATGCAATTTTTCAGGCAATTTTAAATTTTTTTGATAGGTACGCCAGATCAAGGACTCAATCATGGATGGCATCTTGATTGATGCATTGCATTAGAAACCTGGTTCCATCACATCAGGACCTTCAACAGGTACTTTGACCGCTGCAGTGAAAAATTTTCTCATTTAAATAGAATGCAGTCATTGCAAATACCCTCTATTGTTAAGAAACCACCATTATTACATTGTTGGTTCTGTCACGCGGACCCAATACTTGTTCCATTAGTATTCAAATTTCAAGAGACTTCCATAGTTATTTATAATAGCCATCACCCAAATATACCATTTCCACAAATGTTGATTTCAGGCGTTGGAACAATACATAAATCCGGAAATTTTCCATGAATCTCAACAATCTGGTGGAATTATGGTGTCTCAACATTATCCATAATCAACATGTTGGTGTGTTCTGTCTGCAATGTTCAAATAAACGTTAATTAACTTAATTCATTATTACTTAGTCACAGAAGCCAAGTAACATGATGCTCCTGGTTTTTTGAAAGTAGTGCAACCTAGATCCTCACATCCATTTGTGGAGGAGACACTCATTAGAAAAAAATGAATTCTTGACGTGACAAATACCAATCTAAGTCGGACAATTGTTGAATTAAGTTCACTTACAGGAAGATCAATTGATTGCTGATTCATTCTTTTTCCAGGCACAAAACATTGTGGTCAACTTTATTGCAGACTCACTTCTGAGATGGAATAATTTCTGAGTATCAATTGATTTGTCAGTTGGATTGAGTTTGTCCTTGAGTTGATAATTTCCTATCTCCCTCAATTTAGTCTTACTGATTAATATCTCTTCAATCTCCTTTCATTTTAAGAGGATCCCTTGTCAAGTGTTTCACCAATGGAATGGCGAGTACAGCAGTAAACTAATTAACAACTTGAAAATTCCAAATACATGATATCTTATGGAATTTCCTCATCAACACCTCACTGAAAACAATTAGCCTTGTTCTTGAACCAGCCAGTTGATCTAAAAGCTTCATAGTTCTAATTTTTGATACAAGATCCAGAACTTAATACTTTGTCACAATCCTGCCAGAGACCCAGCATATCCTGTTCCATCTTGTCTCTTAGCCATTATATTAAAAAAGGAAACCCCTGGCATCTGAGTCCAGTTAAACCTAGGTTATCTTTTGATTTTTACTATCATCAATCTTTCTGGGATAAAAAGTATCATTCCTGAATCTTAGAGATCTAGGAAATCTTGCTTGAAGAAAAATCAACACTCTTCAACAAAAATCAGATTTCCCCCGTTAACTTTGAATTCGTAATTTGGTGAGAAAAGAACCTTCTCAGTTCTTTTCAGAAAGAATATTCTTTTTAATTAACCTCAACTCAAAAAACTCTCATTAGCTCAATATCTCAGCAATCAACTAGATCTGAAGGCTTCATCTTAAAACTTAAACTCGTGGATACTTGTATGAATCCACTCTCAATCTTCTATTTTTTATTTTCACTATCATTGTTCTCATTCCTCAAAAAATCATTCAAATCTTCTTGTTTTCTATCTTTTTCATCATTTATCTTTTCTTTCTTTCTTTTACTCTTCTTTAAAAAAAACCATAAAAATAAAAAAACCGGCTTCACCTTTTATCTTCTTCTGTTGTTGAAACTCCTCAAGTTATTACTTGCTTCACTGTGGTATGAATTTAATCTTTATCTGGTCTTCTTTCTATTACTCTCAGAAACTGCTCCTGTTTCCTTTTTCTGATGTTTTCTTTTTATTAGTTTTGGTTTTTGGTTCTTAACAATTTTAAGCTTCTATTTTAATATCTTTGTCTGTCTGCGCTTTTTCCCAATCACACCCCATTGTCATTTGTTGGATATGTACTCAAAACCAGAAAATTGAAATTTTCTTTTTAAAAACTGTGATTCCATTTCTGAACTCCTCTTTCTATTATTTATGTTGTTGTTCTCCTTCATGCTTCTTAGCAAAATTTGTTTTTGTGAACTTTATAGTAACTGAAGTTTGATATTTCAAGTCTGTCAGCCTATGTGATGCCTAGAGCCTAACTCAACTAGCTACACAAGGTTCAAGAATAATTTTATACTCAGATATATTGAGTTTTGAGAAGTTTTTAATTTGTAATTTATATATTTTTAATAAATAAATTATAATTTTTACAAAAAAATTCAGCATCCCTGCTAAGCAGGGGTGCTTTAATTCCCTCTTCTTCTTAGGGGCCTGCAGATCAGGGGTGCTTTTAAAATCGCTTTTATAGGGGCCTGCTATGCAGGTGTGCTTTAATGCCCTAGTTTTTAAGTTAATGATATAAGCAAATTTACAGGAATACTACTCACTATTAGTATTCCTTAATTACCACGAACTGAGAGGTTCTAGAAAAAACTGGAGATGGATAAAGTAGCTGGGAGTTGAGTCTGTATAGCTGAACAGATTTGAGTCACTGGTAAGTTACTGGATTTACTGATTTTTGGCTTTCGGAGTAAAAAATATATATGTAAATGTAATAGTAAGCTGTAGTAAGTGATGGGTGATGAGAGGACGAAAAGAGAGCTCTATTTATATCTTTTTAAATCCTCTTGGGGCGCTTTTATTAGTATGTAAGTGTCTCACAGAATGTAGGCTGCATTATGCAGGTAATTGATCAATTGTGTGGGCAATGTGAAATGAAGATGGTACATGATCTTTACTTGAGGGATTTATACTTGGAAATATGTCCTCCAAGGATGATCTGTGTGATTTTTATTTATTTTTATGAATTGAAATGACAGAGTCATGATTTTTTGAACTAAATATGTCATTTTTACTATTCAATGGATATTTCAAAAAGTACTTTTCATATTAATTTTCTTTTCCAATGTTTATTTGTATTTTTCCTCGAGGTAAAAATATCTTTTTTATCAAGAAAAAATGGAAACTTCCTTATTGTGGTGTCTTTACATGACACTTCTATTTTTCAAAGTTTTGTGGGAGTATTATTGCGTTGTTTTGTCTGTTATTTCAAACAAAGCAGGTTTGGCCCATCAGGGCCGGCGGGACCTGTCAATTGGTTTACATAAGCCAACTGAAATTTGTTTCATTGGTGTCAGGGGATGATTATGTCATCTTCCGCGTCATTTGGCAGTATTGCCAATATGCATTTATCTCTTAAACTATACACAACACCTCAATTTTATGTATTAACTTGTTTTAAGAGTATTCGTATTCATGAAATCTCATTTGAGGGGCTTAAGAGGGTTTCCTTCTAATTCTTTTTTAATAATTAAATAAAAAATAGAAGGAGTTGTTTTTAGCCCATACTTTGGCCAGGTGACTTGGGTTGTTTTTTGTCAAGGATTCTAAATAAGCAATAATATTTTAAGGTTTGATGCCACAATAAGGGGTTATTGTATATTTATTTCTTTTAAGATGTTTTTATATATTTTTTGATTATTATTTTTTATATATATTTTTATTTTAGATATTTTTAAATATGTTGGCTTGCTAAACATTGTAGCAAGCTGACAAAGTCAATTCTTTTTTTCTTTTATAAAATAGAAAATAAAAAAGAAAAAGAAAATATAAAAGAAACAATACCTGAAGGCAATGTCAGGTAAAACAAATAATATGCAAAAGAATATAACAAATAATTTTATAAAACTTCAAAATAATTTTGATGAAAAAGGAATAGATTTAATGATAGTATTTTTCTTTCTTTAATAATAACGTATTTATTAATAATAAAATTATCAATGAGTTGAATAGTAATAATAACTTAAAAAGATGATAAATTATTTTAAGTTTTGATAATTTATTTATAGTAAAAATAGCTGGTTCAGAAATTGATTGATATAAATTTATGATCCAAAATGATAATAAGAAAGATTAGATTTTCTTTTTAATATATTTTTAATTTTTTTTTTTTTTTTTAAAAAGATTCAAAGAATCTTTTGAATGATTCATCTTATGATGTCATTCAAAAGATAAATCTTTCACATTAAAAACAAAAAGATGATCATTGTAAGTTAATGACATCACAATACAGCTTAAATATTTTTCAATCTAAAATAAAAGAGCTTACAATTGAGTTGTAAGTTAAATCAAAAATTTATTATTTTTAAAGTTTTTCCTTGTTTTATTCTTTTTTTCTAAAAGAAATAAAGTGGTAAAAGAAAATTTTGATTGAAAAAATTGATAAATTATAAAATATCATTTTAAAATAATAATGGTCTAACTTACTGTTGACCATAAACACATCAGCTTTTCTTTTATTATCATTTTCAAAATAATTAATTTGACAGTTTTAAATCCAACTCATTCACTCAATGATGACTGAGAAGGATCTTGCCATTGAAATGGGTGATTTTTATCAATTGATTGTTGTAAGTGATCACCGAGTCAAGGAAACTATTTTATCTCTTAGTTCAACAATCAAATGAACTGTATGAGTCCTAGAATAGGTCTCCACATACGCTTACCATTACTATTTCATTCACGGGAATCCAGGAGTAATTGTCATTCTTGAGTTATATTTTGCATATATTAATCACCATCAACATAACACATGTGTCAGCTGGCTACTATGTTAGAGCCAACTAACAAAATAGCTAAAAATAAATTTTGAATATTTTTATAAATAAAAATATCAATGAAAAACAAACAAACAAATGAAAAAATTATGAACTGACAGGAATAGTACAAATATTATGTAATATTTGAACTCCTTGGTAAAAAATAACCCCAGTCACTCAGCAGAAGTATGAGTATAAAATATCTCCTTCTATTTCATTTTATTGATAAAAGAAAAGAAAAATAAGAAGGAAACCCCGACAAACCCTCTAAAAGAGACGTCACCTATACTCATGTATAAGTATTAAAATATATTAATACATAAAAATAAGGTGTTGTGTATATTTTAGGAGTTACACACATACTGACAATATTGTGAAATGACGGGGGAGATTACATAATCAATCCCCTAGACAAAGACACAGAACTCAGTTGGCTGATGTAGCACAACTGACAGGTCCCTTGGGCCGTGACGGGCCAAAACTTCTTTGTTTGAAAAGGCAAACAATACAAAGTGGAAATACTCCCACATTCCTTCAAAAAATAGAAGTCCCATGTAGCTATGTCACACTAAGCAAGCCTCTATTTTTACTTGGTAAACAAGATAGTTTTACCTCAAGGAAAAATAGAAACAACACTGGGAAAATAAAAAAAATATGAAAATTATTTTTTCAAATATTGATTGAATGAGAGAAATGACATATTTAGTTCAAAAAATCATAACTCTGTCATCTCAATTGATAAAAATGAATCAAAATTACACAGATCATCCTTCGAAGACATATTTCCAATGATAAATCCCTCGAGTACAGATCATGTACAATGATCTTTTCACATTGCCCACAGAATTGATCAATTACCTGCATAATGCAGTCTACGTTCTGTGGGACATTTACCTACCATTAGAGCGCCCCAAAAGGATTGAAAAAGATATAAATAGAGCTCTATTTTCGACCTATCATTCCCCAGAATCATCTTTACCAGCTACGCATAGTTACTTACATACAGCATTAAAGTATATCAGTCACTCTATAGCAATAAAAGACCAATTCCCCATCAACTGCGCCTACTGGATCCCCTTCTGAACTCCATTCTGCCTTCCCAAATCAACCACGTCATCTGAAACAATCTCCTCTTCGTGATTTGGACCCTAGGTAAGTCTTCTCACTTCTTTCAAAGTCTTAGGACTTAAAACCACTTCATGTATATTGGGTATAAACACCCCTGATCACTATCAGGCCCCAAATACAAGTTGTATATCAACTTAAAAAGGGTTAAAAACACCCCAGAGTGCGCTCTGGCCCCTTATTTCTTCAGAGGGATAAACAGCACCAGTTTATCTGGCCCCTGTGATAGAAATTAACATCATAATATATATATATATATATATTTTAAACCCACTACCTGCACCAAACCGTGCTATAAATAGTTCTAAAACTATTTATAAATACTTTCCAGAGTGTGTAGCTAAAGGGTATTCAGTCCCTGGAATCACAGCTTCTGACAACATGGTTTAATTCAATAGACTATGTCATGAATTGACATGCAGCCATGCGGTCAATAAGACACCAGAAAAAATTAATGTATAAAGTAATTTGTTTAATGAATTAAGGAATGACTCAGGCGTCAAATAAATCTATTTTTGCAAGATAAAATATCTGATTTAAATAATGTGAAACTCTAGTGCATCAGTTTGAAAAACAGGTACTATTTCTCAAAAGTTTTTTGGATATGTCATGGACCATTCAGTGTATTTATCAATTCTCAGCATCTAAGAGTGTTCATGGACCTCATCGTTAGGTCTTGAGAGTTATAATCAAATCAGGATAA
Organism: Uromyces viciae-fabae; assembly: GCA_000785685.1. Classification (NCBI taxonomy): domain Eukaryota; kingdom Fungi; phylum Basidiomycota; class Pucciniomycetes; order Pucciniales; family Pucciniaceae; genus Uromyces; species Uromyces viciae-fabae. Next base: position 8,698 of record KN361838.1, read on the forward strand.
GCATGATATTGCAAGGGAACTTATAAATCCGCTGAACACAACTCACCAGGTATTTGAATGGATAATTGAATCAATGACATCATGAAAGTCATGTGAAGCATGCAAGACTTTCATGTCACATTTCTTTATTTCTTCCAGTGCAAGGCCCCACATTGAGTGAATTTTTCTTCACATTGACCAATGTCTGAATTTAATTGAGATTCAAATTTTGTCTGAATATATTGTTCATTTTTTTGTGTAGAATCAGTTAATACCTTCCGAATTTCTGGCATTTACACTATCTGCAAGTGAGACTTAAGAGTAAATTTCTCGAAATAACTATGGGTGCAAGAGAATGCAGCTTTGACCTTCCACTGTGCTTTTTGTCAGTTTTATGTTGTTTCTGGCAGCCTGAGCTAGATTCATTGCGGTTAGGAGTCGTGGCATAATGGTCACGTTATCAAGAAATCAATTACATGATGCCAGCACAAAAATTCACCATTTGCTGTGGTAAAACGGAGGGGACTCGTTAGTTATATTTCACTTTATTATTCTCAAGAGTAAATGATCATTTGTAAGGAAATAGACTACCTCTCCTGGTAGAAATTTGAATCCTTGCTGGTTCGAATAAAATGCTCCTGGTGCTTCAACAATTCTATCATTTCATGTCCTGATGTTTGGTTATAATTAATGATGATTTTTTTGAAGTTCTTCACCAAATGTGTCAGGCTTAGTGATTAAAAAGATAAATTAGCTTCATATTTGGAATGATATCTTTTTGAACAGCTTTTTATTTTGGCCACATATATTTTAGCTGTGTCAGAGAGAAATTGCTGATTTGAGTATAATGGTTATTCATGATCATTTTTTGTGCTTCCTTATAAGGTGATGCCAAAGAATCAATTCACTGATTATATTTTGTTGAACTTTATGAATTTCAACAGCACACATCTTACACAAGTACTCTGGCTCATGGCTCAAACAACTGCATTTAGAATCAGAAATTTCCCTATTAATCTTACGACTCCAGGTCAAATAGATCAACTTATGTTATTTCTAAAGTGATTAGCCCGTTGAATCTTAGTGATTCCCAATGTTTCTAATAGTCTTGTTTTGTTCAAGTGGAAATCATTTTATTTTTTAATCCTAAAAAAATGGTTATTCATGAGACCCGTGAGGTACAAAATCATCTTGCACTAAAAATGAAAAAATATTGGAAAATTATTGAGGCCATGAGAAAGATACACTTCTCCTTGGTTGGAAACTTCCATTGTGACTGAGATTTTCTGCGTCCTCTTTGATGTGTTAGAATAATAGAATGAGGAGTGAGTTACCCAATTGGTTTTGAATCAGATCATCCCATTGACAATTAACTTTATTGTTGAAGACCCATGTGATTTGTTGGAATTTATAATCCATGTCACTCGAATGTCACTTGTCCCAAACTCATCAAACTTCTTCCTCACTTATACTTTAAATAAACTCACTTCTCATCAACTCAAACATCCTTAAGTCGACTGGCGTCTCCATCAAATAGTTCGGGTAATGTTGATTCAATCATTCACCCAATTTTAAAATCAAAACTAATTATCTTGATCAAAATTAGTTTTGTCTTGTATCTTTTGTTCCTTATTGCATTTAATTGTTACTGCTGTCAAGTGAATCAACTTAAACCATCTAGTAAGATATTCTCAACAATCTTAGACGATATCATATCTACTAATCACTGCTCTTAAATAGTTTGGTCTCTCAGTTTTCATGTTTCCTTCAACTATTTGAAATATTGTTATTATCAATAATCATAATTCCTGTTGGTAAAAGTTTCAACTCAATGCTTATTTTCTATTTCCATTAAAAACTTATGTTTGTTTTTCTTCTAATTGATATTGTCATCCGTGAAATGGAAATAGCTGGTTTTGGTGTCATAACCATTTTGATTTCTTTCATGATTTACATTATCCTATGATTTGCTTTACGCACAACAAGCCTTGCCAAAAGATTTTCAATTTGATCAACCGCTAGCACATTGGAAAGAGAACTGTAGCATAAGGTGTTACATAGTAAATTTTTGAGCTTTCCAGATCCAACGTCTGTGAATCCCATTTTAATGCCATACATGAACTGTCCCTAGATAGATCCTGTTGGGAGAAAGTCCTTTATATAAAATGATGCCAAAATTCAATCTTTTTGGGAAGAGCTTTTTGCTTGCCTCTAGATTGGTGAAATGGTATAACATGAGATAAGATCTGCTTACATTTTCAAAGATGTCAAAAGGTCCTTCCACAATCAAGGGATGGTTTATTTTTTGAGTATTTGACATTCTTATGATTTTTTGAATTTGGATACCTCATCAGTTGAATGACATGCTCAACAGTGGTGAAAAAAAATGGATTTATAGCTGATATGACTATCAAAATCAGTCGTCAACTGGTTCAATCAGCTTGTGAGAAAATATCCTCTTGAAGAATGATTGACGCTGGTAGAATGCCGAAATGTGTTGTAAATGCTTGAGTTTGTATCCAGTCTGATCTGGAGTTGGTTTTTAATTAGGATAAATTGGACTAATTCGGAGAAAAATTGTGAGAAAAATCCCGTTGAGCAACAAGCATGTGAATGTAGAAATTGACGTTAAATACCAATCTAGGCTCAAATTTGTAGGAAAAAATATTGTTGAAGAATGAGGAGAACCGGTATAACTATGAAAATGTGTTGCAAAATGCTTGAGTTTGTGTAGAGGAGAATGTTGGTGTGGTTTTTTCAGAAAGGTTGCAGTAATTGTGAGAAAAGTCCTATTGAGCAATGAGGTGATTGAGATTGATCAATATAATGTATAATTTATTGTGAATCTACAATTGGAAATTACATACAAATTACAGACTGCCCTTTATGGTGATTAGTCTTTCTGCGGAATCATTTGGGTCAATATACCATTGAGCCTGGTCCTGTATTGAGGCCTAGAATAAAGGTCTGGTTTTCTTTTTGATGAGAATATTGTGGTCGGGGCCCATAAATGTGCCTCAGCATAGCGAAAGTAACAAGGGACTTAACCAACGCCTCCAGCAGTAGCTTCATTGTATAAACTAATGACAGTTCCCATTGTGGAATTTATATTTGTGTTAGGTAGCGGTGGCGAAGGTGGAGAGGCATGTGGAGCAGAGAAAATAATCATGCGAGCTGATCAAAAGCTTTGGCCAAGGTGGAAAGTATCTGCAAAGTTAATCGCCTCAGGATATACCAAATGCGGAGGGGAAGTGGAATCTACGGTTTACGGGGGCTGAGTGGTGATGCGGATTAGGCAATCAGAAGTGGATTACTCAGGAAGGTGCTGCAGGGTAGATCAGTGTTAAGGGCTGCCGATCAGCAGGGGAAGGAATGGATCGTTCAGCGGATAACGATCCAATCCGGTGGGCTGCAAGAAGTAGGGTGACGATGGTCCGCATTAAGGGTGCTGGAAGTAAGGCGGATGCGGGATTGGTGATTGGGGCAAATGGCTGCGGAGAAGGAAACCGGGGGGGTACACGGGGGGAATAGGGTGGAATCGGAGAAACCAGGTGCGGGATGGGAAGGGAGGGAATAAAAGTTGTAAATAAGATATCATAGCATCATATATCAGATACGGAACCATAACATTACATTACTCTTATTTTACATTACATCTGCGGAAAAATCATTGACCAAGACTCTTAGGGAGAGGAACTGTGGAAGCTCGAGGGGAAAAGAAAGGGCCAACTTGCTTGGGGTTCTTAGTCTAGAGCGTAAGTTTCTCTTAGATCTTGGTTCATCAGTCCAACAAAGTGGAATCATCGAGTTCTGGAACCTGCGGAGAGTCAAAGTCGTGTGTGGACACGGTTTATCTTTCCACATATTGGGGGTCTGGCCGGGAACTCTTTCGTTTTGTCAATCGGACTATTGGGAAAGCGAGGGGTTAATATTTCTTTTATTTCATTTCTTTTATACGCTTTAATCATCGGAAATGGGCGACGACGGCATGTAATTGCCAATGGCAGTGGCATCGAATTCTTCGATGCAAACTCCTTTGCAACAAGTTGGAATTTTGGCGGCTGGACAAGGTCCACCACCAAAGGGAAAGTCATTGTTTTGGGCGCCTGCTATGGAGGAGGATGTGTCAAACAATACAATGGCGGGTAAAGGGGAGGTTAAGCGGAGAGGTGCGGGTGTAAAAATCCGGCCAACGGACTATCCAGGGGTCCGTTTCAGTGTGGAGACAGTGGATAGATTCCTACTTTGTTTCGAGGAGGCGGCGGATCAGAAGGGAGCGACGGTGTGGAAAGATAAACCGTGTCCGCACACGAATTCGACTCTCCGCAGGTTCCAGAACTCGATGATTCCGCTTTGATGGACTGATAGACCAAGATCTAAGAGAAACTTACGCTCTAGACTAAGAACCCCAAGCAAGTTGGCCCTTTCTTATTCCTCGCGCTTCCGCAGTTTCCCTCCCTAAGAATCCTGGTCAGTGATTTTCCCGCTAAAGAATGTGAGATTTGAAGTTTTACGTCTGATATTCTATATTAATCTGCTCTGATTGTGTTATATATGATAATTCGATATATCCCAAGATGATCTCCCCCCTATTTACAACTTTTTCTCCCTCCCTTCCCATCCCGCACCCGATTCCCCCGATTCCACCCTTTCTTCCCTGTGTACCCCGATTTCCGTCTCCGCAGCCGTTTGCCCCAATCACCAATCCCGCATCCACCTTACTTCCGGAACCCATACTGCCGACCGTCGTCACCCTACTTCACGCAGCCCACCGGATCGGATCGTTATCCGCTGAACAATCCGTTCCTTCCCCTGCTGATCCGCAGCCCTTAACACCAATCTACCCCGCAGCACCTTCCTGAGTAACCCACGTCTGATTGCCTAATCCGCATCACCACTCAGCCCCCGTAAACCGTAGATTCCACTTTCTCTCCGCATTTGGTATATCCTGAGGCGATTAACTTTGCAGATACTTTCCGCCTTCGTCCAAAGCTTTTGATCAGCTCGCACGATGCTTTTCCCTGCTCCGCATGCCTCTCCACCTTCGCCACCGTTACCCAACACGAATATAAATACCACAACGGGTGTCGATATGGTCCTTCAAATCGGTAACTTCATTCCTTCCGAGGACAACCTTTGGGACGTGGAAGAAATGGAGGGGTATGAATCCCGGTGGGAGACTCCAAAAGAGGCTAGAGAGTTTAAGCCCTTATGGCAGAATTTAGAAAGGGATGAATGAGTAAGGACTCTGCCTTTCTTAATGACAAGAAATTAACTGATGGGTTGAAGTGATTTAGAGTGAACAGGGTGCAAGGATACACCTGGTTGATGGTAAGGAATTGGAAGTTTAAGAGGGTGTTTCCAGCACTCAGGTTGGTTTTGAAAAGAAAATGGAAGGTAACAGCAGGATAGCTGTGGGAG
>KN361839.1:4121-16380 GCA_000785685.1 Uromyces viciae-fabae
ATCCCCCCCCCCCCCCGAAAAGAAAATCTTATGGAAGAGGGGAAGGTACAGTGTTACTACATTAGTAAAGAATATCATAATAAAAGGAGAGATAATGCATCACATAGGTTAGATTGAAACCCACAAAGGTGAATGAGGGAGGAAGACATGGTTACAACGATTAAAAGATCAGATAAAGAAGACATTAATCCATAAATAAAAAAGGCGAACAAATTGAAAATGAACTAAAATAAAACAATCAACAGAGGCTTTGTATAGCATTAGATAAGTAAAAACTTGTTTAGCAATCGGACGACAGTAAGGATGACAAGATCAACATGGAGAACATGGAGGCATTAAAATTCAATCAACAAATTCAGGGAAGTGACATTTATATACATACATGCAGAATTTTCTATTGATGTTATAAAACGGGCAGATAATATTAGTTGATAAATAGTTTAACCTATATGAAGAAGGTATTAAGATCAATGTAAATTTCCCGCGAGAAATTGATAATTGAGATGAAACTATTTAAACTCCCTTCCAATGGTGACACATTTTTATCTTAATAATATTCAACTTCAAGCTGTGAACGCGTTAACATGAGGGAAATCAAAATAGCGTCAAAGGTCAACATTTTTGTGCATTGAAAAGGAGAATTAAACTTACGAATAAGAAAGCTACTTTCCGAGGGTGTAGGATGTTAAGACCTACGGGATTATAGATGAGTTTATTGTAATTGTCAAGGGTTTCTTTAAAAACCTTCATTTGCTAGGAGTGTAAACATACAGATGAACATAATTCCAAGAGCAAAACAAATGGATTAGAGCTTAAAATGGGAAAAAAGAGATAATAGATTCAGATATGACAATGTATAGAAAGAAACATGGATGAACCTTTTTATAGTGGGTGTCAATTAACCAAGGAGATATGTACAACGATAGTATCGCTAGCGTGTTGTCGACTATCGATAGGTAAGGATCATATGCAGAAGCTAAAATTAAGTTGAGGTCATTCATCGTATCTTGAAATTGCAGCGGACTAATCTAAATTGATGACATTTTTTAAAGCAAAGAAAAAAAGGAAAAGGATTGTTCAGTTATTTCCAAATAAATAAAAGAAAGAAAAAAAAAAAAAAAAAAAATTGTTTTTAAATGAATGAATGAATTTTGTTCATAAGGAAAGGAAAAGAATTTTTCTTACTCGACCTTCTAATTCTTCCACCCAGCCATCCCAAAATTGAACTCTTCCAAAACTAGCACCCCTAGCACTATAATCACGTTCAATTCGGACTATTGCTCTTGGTTTACTTTTACCTACTTCGCCGTTGGGAGAAGTACCAAAGATAGAAGGGGAGATAACACTGGAATTATCATTTATATCTTCATTACTCTCTTGTATTTCGCTCACGATTGAAGGTTGATTTCGATTAGGAGGTGTTTTTTGATGAGCAGTGTAGTTGATGTTTGGGCTATTATTATTATTATGTTGATGAATTGGATTTGGTAGTAGCTTCAGATTAAGTCCTACTGAATTAGAATGATTAAGTTGATTTTGTTTGAGTTGAACTTGTCGATTATCGAATGAGGAAGGAATGTGGTGAAAGCTCATTTTTTTTTTTTTTTTTTTTTAAAAATTTGAAATTTTTAAATTTTTAATTAATTTTCTTTTTTTTTATCCACAGGAAATGTCTTCAAGTGAATTTTTTAAAAGAAAACAACACCTTAACTTTACAGATTGGTCCATTTTTCTTATCAACACGTCATTTTAACTAACACATTCAATTGATCAAATGAAAATACCAATAAAAGTTAATCCCAGAAAATATACATCAACTATTTCTATCCAGAAGAATGTGAAAGGATTAATACAATCCGAAACTATCATCGTTGAGTTACAGGGAAAGCTTGAATCGTCCAACACTTCTCAAGATACTCTCGAATCACAGTCATATCTGGACGGGGCTGAAATTGGGACTTTGGATATGTCAAATCCAGTGAGTGTTTGATCATTATCAAGACCATGACTTTCAGTAATCAATTAAACATCTAATCCCAATTAACTCATTAAATAAACTTGCTATGTATTCCTCATATCTGACTTATTAACTTTATGTCAACCAATCATTAGGATAAACCAATCTTACGAATTGGAAATCACGAACTTGAAGGGAAATCCGTTGACATGGTCAAGCCACTAATTGTATTAAGAAGGCAAGAAAGAATAATATCAAAAAAATTAATCAACATAGAATTAGGAAAAGAACCCCAAGAGAAGAAAAAAATTATCAAGTTTGAAATTGTGGATATTATTCAGCGAAAATTGATATTCTCTAAGCGGCCTCAGCCTATTGTGGCAAAATAGAATCAGTAAATAATAACAAGTCTAATGAAGTTTCGACTTCAAAAGTACGAAACTACAAGGATTAATTGGTTTAGCTATTGGATGGTCTTGGTAAATTCTCATCATGTCTAATCTGGATTCGGTTAAGCCTCTATTAAATATTTGAAAAATTCATACATCAATGATACATCACAATCAAAATCTAGGCATCATTAAGATAGAAATTATATGAATATAAAAAAAAACTCCATAAACTAAATAATTGATGCATAGATTACAAACAAATCACTCTTAAAGCAAATAAATCTTTGATATCCTTCTTTTCTTCTAACTACAAGGAATCCTACAAGAGGACCCGAATCCAGAAAATAGAAAGATGATGCTTTGTGTTAATTGGGAAATGAAAATGTATCCAAATTCAATCCTTTTCCCAAGAATATTACTGAGTATATGTGGCATGATGGAAACTCACCATAAAGAAAAAGTAATACACCTGGGGGAGGGCATGTTACTTGGTTCCCATTTTAAACCTGTGACAACCTTATAGAGAAGCTCTTAGGGGGAATTAATTCAACATGTGTTTGAATTTGTGAATGGAAAATCCAAATGCCTAGCTAAAGATCTTCTCAAGAATTTATGAAATGACACCACATAGCTATGAGCTATCATTTCAAAATAAATAAATAAATAAATATCACGCTTTCATAAAGTACATGGTTATATATATACTTAAAAAGTGAAATTTATGAACCTTAAAAAAATTTTAAATAAAAAATATCACGCTTTCATAAAGTACATGGTTATATATATACTTAAAAAGTGAAATTTATGAACCTTAAAAAAATTTTTACACTCTTATTCAACTGGAATGATTTCAGTCTTAGAGAATGATTAGCCCCTTTCTTGATGTTTTTGACTTTATTTTGTAACTTTCAATCTTGAACATCAAAGATTATATGAACAACCATCTATCCAAGAAAATGTTTTAACAAACATTGTTGAATGAGCTAACCAATTGTTTCAAACTAGAAGATGGTTTAGGGGTATTTATTTATCCACCCAAAACAATTTCTTTCTTGATTTTTTGTTGGTTATAAATATTAATATTTTTTTCTTCTTCTTGCTTTTAAAAGGTTTGTTGTCTGACCAATTGTTTTTTCCTTTTAGCTTGCATTAATATACATCAATCCAAGCAATTTTAGGAGGGATTGACCAACATTCAATAAAAGAGTGCTACAGTTGATCTGGGAATGAACATTAGAGATTTCAAGTTGGATTGGATCTTGATCAGATTCTAATATAAATCAGTATTTCTTGAAAAATCAAATCAATTCTTCTTGAATACAAGAGTTATAACATTTGGGTTGGGAAAGATTAAGATTAGGTTTGGGCTGGGTTAGGGTTTGAATACAGTTTTTCTGCATTGAAAAACTTGAATAATATTAAGTTTTTCCTTCTTAATTTTTTTGATTTATCCCTACCCTTCAAATACCCAACAACTATTAACAAAACTTCCCCATGATGGTATATTACAGTTAAGAAAGAAAATAAAAAAAACACAAGGTATATATTAAATAAATACTTTAAAAGAAAAAAAATCCACCTGTTTTGGGCAGTTCTCTTCTTTGATTTTTAAATTTTTCATTGCTTAATCTATTTTTCTTGGTTCATGGTTTTTATTGAAGATTCTCTATTTTGATAATTGATTTTGGATTATGAGCAAAATTGATGAGGAAAAAAAGGGGGTAAAGCCCTTGTAGTAAAATAAGCATATGAATATATATTAAAAATTAATTCTTCTAACGTCACAATATCCCTAACCCATCTTGGATCATCATCAGTTCTTCTAACATAAAATTTGATCGTTAATGATTAATGTTTATTGGAAATTTCCAAAAAAAAAAAAAAAAAAAAACGGTTAAATAACAATTGATTTTGCTTAGGCGGCGGTTCGATAAGTTCTCCTCCACGATTTGTCAACATTTTCTAAATATGTTTGTCCAGGCCAAAGTTTTGCCACCTCGCCATCTGGGGTATAATTGTTGATATTATGCTTTTCTTCTCTAACCTGTTTTAGATAATTTCAAAATTTAAAAAAAAAAATTAGAACTTCTGCCAGTTTTTATCGCTTTAAATCAATCCTTTACCTTCAGAGCCTCGATCCATTCCGGGCATGGACTAACGGACATGGAGGCTAACCGGGCTTTCAAGTTCATCTTCTCCTTCATCTCTTTGACCTCACCCTTGAACAGAATTTGAAAGAAACTGGAGGCCAATCCACTACCATAACTGAACATTGCTACACTTTTACCAATCACTTCACTCGAGTCTCCTACAGAGTCGATTAAAGAGGCTAGTGCACCATATAAAGAGGCAGTGTACATGTTTCCAAGCCGCTTCATACATTGCGTGGTTGGTACGACCTTAGCTTTATAGATTGCTTCGCTCAATTTCATGAATGTCTTTTCTATTTCTTTGTTGTTGTAACTCTTGGCTCTTGGAATCGAAAGTAAGTTTTTGTCAACTGAGGCGAACTCAGGCTTCTCTGGGTTTGTGCAAAAATCCAAGTACATCTAGTGAAAATTAATCAAGGCTTCATCAGCACTGAAAACTTTGTTGGTTTTTGTTACTACTTATCACGGTAACTCTAATAACACGTCTTAACTTACCAACCGAGCGGTAGCTTTTTGAACAAGCTTTCCGTAAGGACCATGGAAAGCAACAAAGTCAAAAGATTCAAGACTGGTATTAGATTTATGATCATCCGAGATCGCGGGAATCATGGCTGGGTCCGCAGGATTGTTTTTTTCACGAAATCGATCGTACACGTTGTCAAGTGCTGACAAGTAAGCGGTGAGAGTGAGTGGACCATCAACTTCAGGAAATTCAGATGCTAGTGCGGGTTTGTAAAAATCCCAACAGTTGGTCATATGCGTTCCATGGATGGCTAGAATAATCAAACATTATCAGCCTTAGACTTAGGTCAAAATTAGGACAAGTTTGAAATAAATTGAATGACAAACGGTGGAAAACTAATGGTGCATTTGGACCGATCAGCATGGCCACGGCACCGGCCCCACCGACCGGGCGTGCAGGCCCATCCGCGTAAACGGCAATGTCACCTGCCACCACTAAACCGTAACGACCGTCCCAACTGCGACTCTCGACCCAGTTGATGACGTTAAATAGGGCAGCTGTGCCACCGTAACACGCGTTTTTTGAGTCGACGCCTTCGATGTCAGTATTTCCAGAGGGCGCAAATAGATCCATCAAGAGAGTCTTGACTGATTTGGATTTATCAATGATTGATTCAGTTCCAACATCAATTCTACCAATGGAACGTGGATCTACGTTGTACTTGGTCAACAAAGACCGAGTGACTGAATACAAGCAAGTCGATCGTCAATAATAATTTTAAGGAATTTGTTAAAAATTTCCTTGTTCTCTTTGTTCAAAAAAAAAAAAAAAAAAAAGGGAGGCTAACCCGTCAACAAGAAGCTGTTAATGTCTTCACGATCATCACAATAGGCCATGTGTTCTTGACCTAGACCAATAGTATATTTTCCGGGGGCAACGCCATCGAATTTTTCCAATTCACTTTCATCAATACATCTCCGAGGAAAATAAACATCCATGGCAACTTGAAAGGGTAGAATGAAATTAGTAGACCCAATTAATTTGAAACCATGAAAAGAGTGTCAAGAATTGTACTTACGGATGCCAACGTTTTCGGGGCGATTACCATTTTTGTTAGCTTGAAGAGAAGCCCACCTACCGGAGACAGAGGTAGATATGTGAGGTGAAGTTGGTGTAGTGATGAATTGATTAAGAGATTCGAGTGGAGTGGTCAGATTGGATTGGGATTGATGACCGTTGGAGGCAGTGTGACCATTTCCATTTCCATTTAGATGAACCCCATTTTTGACAGGGAGTTGAATCTTGTGAGGAATGGATGACATGACAAAGAAAGAAAAAAAAAAATAAACAGAAACTTGATCGTTTAATCTAGACTGTGTATTCACAAGAAGAAATTCAACAAGTAGACAGGTATAATTTAATAAGTTGGTATAAATAAAAGAAAATTTAATTCAAACAAAGCTAAACTTTCATTAAGTATTTTATTCTGGATAACGCGGAAGAATAATTTGACAACCCCCCTTTAGGAAAAAAAAGAAAAGAAAAAAAAGAATTAACAAACGCAGCGCATGTTTCCGATATCATGGTTATCCTATTACAAACATGAGCATTTCCATTGAGCAAACTCGGGAATGTGATGATATCTTAATACCCCATTCAGTTTGCCCCACTTGAGTTTAAGGCTGAAAAAAAAAAGACTTCATTCAGGTGAAAAGAGGGGAAATGGGGTTGAATGAATTAATTTAATTCATTGATTACCTAAGCAAACGAACATTGATTACCTAAGCAACCAATTAAGTTATGTACATAAAAACCCATAAAATGAGCTGATGTAAGCCTGATGTAAGCCTGATGTAAGCCTGATGTAAGCCTGATGTAAGCCTGATGTAAGCCTGATGTAAGCCTGATGTAAGCCTGATGTAAGCCTGATGTAAGCCTGATGTAAGCCTGATGTAAGCCTGATGTAAGCCTGATGTAAGCCTGATGTAAGCCTGATGTAAGCCTGATGTAAGCCTGATGTAAGCCTGATGTAAGCCTGATGTAAGCCTGATGTAAGCCTGATGTAAGCCTGATGTAAGCCTGATGTAAGCCTGATGTAAGCCTGATGTAAGCCTGATGTAAGCCTGATGTAAGCCTGATGTAAGCCTGATGTAAGCCTGATGTAAGCCTGATGTAAGCCTGATGTAAGCCTGATGTAAGCCTGATGTAAGCCTGATGTAAGCCTGATGTAAGCCTGATGTAAGCCTGATGTAAGCCTGATGTAAGCCTGATGTAAGCCTGATGTAAGCCTGATGTAAGCCTGATGTAAGCCTGATGTAAGCCTGATGTAAGCCTGATGTAAGCCTGATGTAAGCCTGGATCTTAGCCTGATCTCTTGATCAAGTAAGAAAATAAATAAAAAAAAAATAAAAAAATGGAAGAATTACTTGAACAATTTGATCCACTTTCAATAAAAAAAGAAAAAAGAAAACCAATCAATTCAACAAAAACAACAACAACAAATATTAGATCATCATCAAACACACTACCCATCTTCACATCAAACCAAAATAATAACTCATCAAACCATTCTAGTAATAACAACTCAAATCAAATTAATAATAACAACTCAAATCATAACCCAAATCAAAAATGGAAAATTAAACCACCAACTGACAGTTTAAATTTAAACGATCAAGATCCACTAGGATTCCTTAACACTCAATCTAACTCAAAAATTAATCAAACTAATCAATTAAATCATAAACCATCGGATTTATTTCAACAAGCTCAAATTAGATCAAAACTAAGACAAGATGCTCTAGCAAAACATTTGGCTCATGAACCATTTCAAATTACTTCACCTACCATTCAAAATTTGGAAATTCAAGATCAAATACCTCTCATTAATTTAGTCAATGAAGAAACTGTAACTTGCTTAAACTCAATTCAATCATCATCTAATTCTTCAATTCCAACGTCTCCTATTATTAATAATAATAAATTAAATTTAAATAATTCAATCAAAATTCCATCCGAATTATTTCAAAATAAATTAAATAAAAATAAAAAACAACAACATACAATTGAAACTAATATCCTCAATCGAACTGAACCTAAAATTACCAAACCAGTTGATGAACATAAACTAGCTGCTGCTTTATTAGAAGGTTTTGATGACTTTGTATCTGCTAGTCCAAATTTATCATCATCCACCTCATTCCAACCATCATCAGAACTTAAAACTCATCATACAACTCTAAAATTTAATTCACATCTAAATACTCCATCTCCTACTCAAAATAACAACAATAAAAACTTTGACTCATCTGGTCATTCTACTCCACTATCTTCTTTCGAAGGTCATGAAGGTATTCCTAATTCAATTCAATTCATTGGTATCAATCCTCAATCAAAATTAGTCATGGATGACGAATTAGCAGAAGGTGTAAGTTAGAATTTCTTTTACTTTTCTTTTTTTTTTTAATAGCGGTTAATATTTAAACATTTTCGTAATTTTGAATAATAGATTAGGTTAAACTTACCCAATCAATTAGTCATGGATGACGAATTAGCAGAAGGTGTAAGTTAGAATTTCTTTTACTTTTCTTTTTTTTTTTTTAATAGCGGTTAATATTTAAACATTTTCGTAATTTTGAATAATAGATTAGGTTAAACTTACCCAATCGATTAAAGATTTCATCTCAATGGAAATTAATTTATTCAATTGATCAAGATGGTAGTTCATTAAGTACATTATATTCAAAATTAGATCAAACAACTGGTGGTTTTGGATCAAATGATTCAACTAGAGCTGGTTTCATATTAGTCTTGAAAGATCATTTAGGTCGAAGGTTTGGTGGATTCGTCAATGAACCCTTTCGACCTTCAAAAGAATATTATGGCTCTGGCGAATGGTAAGTTTACATTCTTTCATATCTTACCAACATTTCTTTCATTTCACATTTATCAATCAAGTCATATTACTGTTTTTTTTTTTTCTTTTTTTTTTTGGTGTCATGATGGAATAGCTTTTTATGGAAAGCAATTGAATTCGGACCGGATGATTTCAGAATTGGGGTTGCTATTAAAGCTTACAATTGGACTGGTATTAATGATTATATGATATTGAGTGATCATGACCTTTTAAGTATTGGAGGAGGGTGAGTTAATATTCTCCCACCCGACTTGCTTCTTTATTTATTTATACATTAAAAACATATGAAATAAAAAAATAAAAAAAAAGAATACAAAAAGAAACATTTCAAATTTTTTTAATACTTATTCTTTTTTTTTGAATTAGTGATGGTAAATTTGGACTTTGGATTGATTCCAACTTACTTAAAGGATCATCGACGAAATGTCCTGCTTTTAATAATGAAATTCTTTGTTCTTCTTGTATATCATCAAATCCCAGTAATAATAAAGATAGTAACCTCCAAAATAATGATGAAGAAGAAGGATCATTTGATGTCATTGGATTAGAGTGTTGGATGGTTTCTGTTTGATTTTTTTTTCATTTCTTTCGAAGTGGGTGGATGATTATTATTTTTTTCTCTTTATTGCTTTATTTCAAGTTGATTATTTCTTTCTTTTTTCATAAATTAGCGATTCCTTTCTCTCTTTGCTGATTAAATTTATTTTTCCATGTTTACTCTTTTTTCTCTCATCCGCAAGTTATTGTGTATACTACATGTCTCACAGTGATTATACTATTGTTTTTATCATTTTCTTCTTTTTCTTGTGAAGTATGTTGTAAATTTATACACAGCACATGATGAAAATTTTTCTTTTTTTTTCACTCAACAGAGCACCTACAGCGGGGGTACCATCCGCGGGTTGTATCTTCATACACAACGGGGCCAATCCCACCCACCGGCGACGTAGTGTCCGACGTGGACACTACGCTGTTTTACGCGGCTGCGGCCCGACGGTAAGATTACCGTTGGGAAGACACTTGTAGAAGTCGGCTCCCCAACAACGCAATCCAGTGGATGCCGCACCGTGCGGCCATCCATACCGTCGATTTTGTTCGACGAGCAGCCCGCGCGGTTTCACCGACACGTCGGCTGTTCAAAAAAAAATAAAAAATAAATAAAAAATAAATAAAATAAATGAATAAAATAAATAATAAATAATAAATAAAAAAAAATAAAGAAAGAAAGAAAAATCTGACACTCAACCTTGATAAAATAAAAAAAAAATGAATAAAATAAATAATAAATAATAAATAAAAAAAAATAAAGAAAGAAAGAAAAATCTGACACTCAACCTTGAAAATCCTCCTCAACTCTGAAAATACATATCAATCTTCACCACTCAATCTCATCACTCACTGATTTAGATTTTTCTCTTCATTTTCCCAACCCATCATGGATACTCCCATGATGGGTCCAACTCCTAACCCCCCTCAAAATACAAGAACTACCTCTCAAAATGCAACAAATTCTGAATTATCCTGCCCAAGCATTGATTTCCTTAAGAATATTTCAAAAAAAACAAAAAATGGGTATATTATATCATTTGAAGATCACTCCAAACTTATCAACACAATGAATAGAGAACAATACTCCTTTTTCAATTTTAACAAAATGATCAAAACAGAACAAGAACAAGAAAAAAAGAAAAACAAAGAAGAATTAAAAATTATTTTTCAATTTTAACAAAATGATCAAAACAGAACAAGAACAAGAAAAAAAGAAAAACAAAGAAGAATTAAAAATTCAACAAAAAAAAAATGATGAAAATTTAAACAAATTATCTGAACAAATAGAAAAATTAAATAATCAAATTGAAAATTTAAAAAAATCAAACATAGCAACTCAAAATCAAATTACTCAACAAAATACAATTATTAATCCTTTAAATCAAGAAAATCAAGCTCTAAATACGATATCCGGCCTGCCGCAAGTCGCTCCGTTGAGCTGGAGCGAGGTTACTTGCCGGAATGCCCGGCAGGCCGAGTCAGGTGAACGAATGAGGCCTCGCTACCCATCGACGACACCTAGGACCTACCCACCGCCATTAAACCAACGAACGCCGCTCCCAAGGCCGCCCTTGGAAGCGTTTAACAATCTACATGTAATGCCGCCACCACCGCCCTCAAACAAGTTTATAAACTCGTTCAAGCCCGGGTTTTTTATAATTCGTAAAATCAAAGAATCAACCCCGTTTGCTGGGTTGAATTCCATTCAAATAACAATGCCCGGCAGGCCGAGTCGGATGAACGAATGAGGCCTCGCTACCCATCGACGACACCTAGGACCTACCCACCGCCATTAAACCAACGAACGCCGCTCCCGAGGCCGCCCTCGGAAGCGTTAAACGATCTACATGTAATGCCGCCACCACCTCCCTCAAAAAAGTTTATAAACTTGTTCAAGCCCGGGTTTTTTATAATTTGTAAAATCAAAGAATCAACCCCGTTTGCTGGGTTGAATTCCATTCAAATAACAAATCGGGTTAACGAAACCCTCTCAGAATTCCAAGATCTAGTCGACGGCGCCAAGCCGACAGTGCGAGGCGCCGTAATTCTTAAATCAGGTGATGTAAAGTTTTACACGAAAACCCGCAGAATTGCCCTCTGGCTTCTACAAAACAAGCACAGATGGACTCACCTCAGTGATCCATCTTTAATCACAAAACCTTTATCTTTCCCTGTGCTCATCCACTCCGTCCCAATTTTTTTTAATATTGAAAACAAAACTCAAATCAAAGAATTATGCCTTGAAAATGATTTACTTGAAAAAGACATTAAAAAAATTAGATGGTTGGGAAACCCCCATGAAAACAACAAGACCCATGGAACTTGAGTCATTAACTTCACAGAAAAATTTATTTCCTCACAAATAGAAAGAGGAGGTCTTTTTTTCATGTCAAAATTCATGAAAGGAGCTCAATATGTCAAAGCACCCACTCAATGTTTTAACTGCCTAGAAATAGGCCACACAGTCAACTTCTGCAAAAATGAACCTTTGTGCTCCAAGTGTGGAGACAATCACAACTCACAAGAATGCAATGAATTTGAAACAGATGCAATTAGATGTTTTAGATGTATTAATATTGAAAAAGAAAATTCAACTGAAGAAAACCCAACTGATTATGATGATTTGAAATATAGACATAGTGCTAAAAGCAATTCTTGCCCATTTAGAAATAAAAATACAAATGTTCATAATAAAACAAAATAAAAAATAAAATAAAATAAAATAAAATAAAAAAATAATACAAAAATGAAATGTTCATAATAAAAAAAAAAAAAAAAAAAAAAAAAAAAAAAAAAAAAAAAAAAAAAAAAAAAAAAAAAAAAAAAAAAAAA
>JNCO01003673.1:0-16371 GCA_000785685.1 Uromyces viciae-fabae
ATTGGAATGTAGTGTGACTCAATTCCAGGTTTGTACAGGCATTTATTTTTTACCTGTAAGTTGGAGACACATGTGGGTGTCAAGGTTTTAATGGGGTCTGTAATAAACTTCAGGAAAAATCGTGATCATTATTTGAAGAAATTGAGAAGCCAGATTATTGAAATGATGAACAAAAAATTCATGTAATTTTTTAATGATGATTTAACAATTTTAATTTTAACTTTTTTTTTTTTTATTTGATTCAATAATTAATTTTATTAAATTTAAAATTGGACTAGAGGACTTTGTGAGGGAGTCCAATGATCTAGGAAAGGTTGATGGGAAAAGAATAAAAAAACCAGTGAGAAAATTTATATTTCTTATCTGAAAAAGAGGACTATTTAAGAAAAGCAAAAAATAAGCCCTGTGGCCAAAGTGCCATGGGCTAAATATGGTTAGCTAACCTAACAACTAGAGTGCCTTTTACTCAAGATACAGATGGGGCATGGATAAAGAAATAAATAAGAATCTAGAGAGATGAACTAGACAAGTAATGATAAATCAAGACAAGAACAGGAAGTGCATCACAAATTTCTAGGGAGACCTTATTCACTCAGGGGTGAAGACAAGTTAAGCATAGATCTGAATGTGCTCTCCATCATCTTTTCCTCCAATAAGCTTCAAAAAAAAAAAAAGTATTAACCTTGCTTTCAGGACCAAACAACCCTTGTTGATTGGATTGAGGTCAGAGAAGTATAGTGGTTAAAATAAAAGTTTGAAGGCTGACATACGACTTACACATTCCTCTAATTATAATATAGACCAGCCTTTTGGACTCATTAAAAGATAAAAAAGAGTATATAGCAGAATGTGATTCAATAAAAGTTCATGATCTATCTATATAAAAACATATGTACAATTTTTTTTTTTTTTTTGGGTTCAAATTAATTGTTCAGTTTCTTGGTGGTCATGGTTTAAAAATTTAATCATCTTCATCATTATCATGTGCATTGTTCAAGGATTTAAATCCCTGGTTCTCATCAATATCATTAGGTTGGTTAGATTTAAGAATCCAATTTTTCAATTTAGAGAATTTGAATTTTGAAAACTCTAGTTGAATCATATTCATGGCAAAAAAAAAATGACGAGTATATGAGCTTGTCTGTGCATTAAAAAAGATATTTAAAAAGTAAAATGAACTAGACTTACATGACGAGTATATGAGCTTGTCTGTGCATTAAAAAAGATATTTAAAAA
This sequence comes from Uromyces viciae-fabae, assembly GCA_000785685.1. Lineage (NCBI taxonomy): Eukaryota > Fungi > Basidiomycota > Pucciniomycetes > Pucciniales > Pucciniaceae > Uromyces > Uromyces viciae-fabae. Next base: position 1,237 of record JNCO01003673.1, read on the forward strand.
GTAAAATGAACTAGACTTACCAAATTCTTCCCAATTGAAAACCGAGTTTAGGGAAGTAGTAAGATAATAAAACGGCAGACCTGAAATAATGAAACCTGAGAAAATGAAACCAAAACCAAAAAAATATAATTAAGATTCAGTAAAACACATGAAAAAGTTATAAGTAGAATCAAAAAAGAAAAAGAAAAAAATGCAAACCAAATGCAGCTAATGATTGAAATGGTGCTGAGAAGATGGGCATCAACAACAAAAATGAAGCCACAGTTGAAAAGGTGATTGGGTTAATAAGGAAAGTTTGATAAGGACTTTCAGCAAAAAAAAAAAAAAAAAAAAAAAACAAAATAAGCAAGGATAATGAGCTAGTAGAGAGTAATAATAATCAAGAATCAGAAAAGAGAGATATGCTCTTTTTGCGCACCGATCTAAATCTGGTTCACGAATCCTTAATAATAATAATGATCCAACTGTTAATAAATAAAATGTCCAAGAACATGTCCCGTAAAATCCTACCAATGACTGTTTATAAATGAATCTCAAATAACATGAATGGATAATGATTGTACGTTGAAAAGCCACAAATTTGTTTAAATGTGAAATCATGCTGACTTTAAAATCACCAAATCCAATCATGATTACAATCAAAAAAGCATGTAAACCCTGAATAGACATGCGATTTTTTTTTTTTTTTTTGAAAAAATCAGGCGTGAACATTACATTATGAGATAAAGCAAAAGAGAAAAAGAAATGACTAACCAATGCATTGACTGGAGTCGAAGTCTTATCATTAATTTTAGCAAATACTTGAGGAATATACCTAACAAATGTAGAAAATGCAATTCAGTTGGTTTTAAAAGTCTTCAAGTAACAAAACTAAAGCTATGTCTTTTCAACACACCCACCGTTCTTCCGCTGCAACTGAGACCAATCTAGAAGTAGTGAAGATTGAACCTTAAGAAGAGTTCAAAAGACATTGAGTAAAACCACACATTTGAAAAGAGCGTCAAGGAGGAAGTAGGGTAATCGGATAGGAAAAGGAATTATATGAGGAGAAGAAAGACGAAACAGAAAGAAAGTACGTACTATTAAGAGCGCCAAAGCAAGAAATAGCTACTATGAGAGAAAAGATGAAACCGCCAATGGGTCCAAAAATAGCTCTTCCAAATTCGAGACCGATTGTATTAGATTGACTAACTACTTGAAGGGGTAGGACAATCAAATAAGCCCAATTGGTCAATAACATTAGGGTTAATACTATTCCCATTGAACTGTGTATCACTATTGGTAACTTCTTCGAAGCTTTCTTTAATTCTCCCGCCACATAATTTCTGTTCTCCTTGTCCCATTCACCCCCCAAAGTTCGAAAGAATAAACAAAACGAAAAATAAATTAGTCTCGTGATCCTTACATTTATGGGATCTTTGTTTTTGTTTTTCTTTATACGAATAACAAAAAAGTGAGGGGAGAAAGACATTACCCAGAATCCCAACCGTCAAAAGCCCATAGACCAGAATAAAGAGCGGAAGCGTAATCAGAAGCTTGATGAGAGGTGTGATTAAAAATATTGTGTGGTTGAAAGTTATCGGATTGAGAGCCTATAGCCAGACGGACGAGTGCCATGATGATAATCGAGAATAGACTGATCATCTTGATAACTGTCAAAACTATTGGGATGTGGTTACCGGCTTTCACTGAGAATCCATTGAGACCACTGATAATCAGCACAATTATCATTGCTACTATCTTGATCACTATTTGCGGGATCATCAGGGCCGATTCACTCGGCGAAGGATTCCATGCCGTACTGCGATCACAATCAATTCATATTTGTTATTATTCGTATAATCTTACTATCTCTACCCTCTTGCGTTTATTGGTGCGTAGTTATTATCATCGACAAGTTATTCATTTATTCTATCTTGATGGAAAAGGGAATGTGATATATTTTGCAGAGGGTCCGAAAAGTCTGAAGAGAACTGACTAACTGATAAAAGATCCGACATAGGTATTCAGATGCGACGATCGAGATGATAGCTGCAGATCCAGGCTACAAAAAATCCAAAAAGGCAAATAAGCAATCATACAATAATATGAGATTTTTTTGTTGCTAGAGAAAACAAGTCAAGATACCTTTAGCGCTACAAGATTGGTCCAAATAAACAAATATGAAGCCCACCCGCCGAAGGAGTAATTTAGGTAGGCTTGGGCGCCTCCATTCACGGGGATAGCAGCTCCCAATTCGGCAAACGATGAGGCTCCTGTCCATGCAAGGATCCCAGCTAGTAGCCATACTATTAAGGAGGCTCCTGGGCTTCCGCAATTTTGGCCTGTGGGCAATTAGATCAAAAAGTTGAAAAACAAACTCAGCAAAGTGGAACAAGTGAGAGAATGAAAATGAAATCAAGGAATGAAGAAAAGATGAATTAAAAATAAGTAAATACGAACTTAAAATTCCAGGAGAGGAGAAGATTCCCGAGCCAATTTGTGAAGAGACGACCAGAGCGATGGCTGAGAGAGTAGAAAGATGAGGACGTGAATGAGGAGCCGCTTCCAAACTTTGACCTAAAGGAAGTAAGTGAGTGGAAAAATTAAAAGAATAAGAGTTTGAGCTAGGAATTCTTCTATGATTGGATTTGACTCTTGATGTGGAAGGTGATGAGAAATTGGACGTTGACTTGTTTAGTAATCCGATCGAATCAAGTTGATCAATTGATTTAAGATTTGAATGTGAATAAACTAGGATATCATCCTGATCTTCGTCTTCTGCTTCTGCTTCTTCCTCTTTCTTTCGATCTTCTAGCTCATATTGATTTGCTGATGAGTTTGAATGGATTTCGTTCATGTTGAATTCTTGTGGATTTTTCTTCTGTTTTTTGGTCAGAGATCGCCTTTTTTCCAGCACACCCGGGGAAATGCCATTTTCCCCGGGGACGTAGAAAATTAGTTTTTTTTCTTTTTTAAAGGTGTATCCTAATACGCATAGATAGATTTTAACGCTTGTTGCTTTTCATAAAATTAGTGAATTACGTAGAATATCTGACTAATGTAGGGAAAATTGATCCAAATCTTGCATCAATCCATGTGAGCTTGCACAGGTGAAAAATTACTGAGATAAAGGAAATGATAAAAATGATTGGATTTCCCATAATTTTCTATTATTGATGGATATTAGCTCCATCTTCTTATGAAATGTAGCATTTCATAGATTATGAGAATATTTTGGATCAAGTCCAATGAGTTTTCTGATGTCTTTGAAATGGTTAAATTTCACACAAATGCATTGACTTTTCGAATTTTTCGAATCTTTAGAAATATGACTGAGTTTCCAGCCGTTAAAACATTGAGTAACACCTGAATATAGTGAGCCCCTTTGAAAAATCCTATCAAACTTCTTATCTTTTTTTTTCAACATTTTTATGTAGAAGTTGAAGTCCAATGATCCATGTGGCATCACTACTATGGCGGTAATTCTTACCTCACTTTAATTTTAAATGAAGACGGAAAGAGGGTATAACAAAAGGAAACATGTAATTAGCATGAATCAAGAGGATGAATTTTGATCATCCCCAAGGTAGATGGATAAACTAAAAGAGATGGTGAGCTGAAAAATTAAAGGAGATTGGAGTAAAGAAGATGAGAGAAATATTTCAATTTGTTTTTTCAGGACATCGAAATCAGTTTCTGGTGCCACTAAGGAAAAAAATGCTACTCTATTTTTTTCTGTGGGCTGGCAGATCTGGGACAATTTCCCCCAACAATAAATAACATACTGGCTGAATCACTTGCTCAATACATTCGTGCCTTTAGAGCTCGGCATGTTTTATATACAAAATCTGGGCCTACTGTAGATTCACTTAATTAAATTATATGATTCTAGTGGCATTGGGGCTTCGGTAAGATTGGCTGAGGTCACAGGGTCAAAAAACTCCTCTCAGCAGGAATCGTCACCAAGAACCAACATCAATCAAAAGATATTTTCACATTACACAGTGCAAAGATGGCCAAACCTGGTGTGTTTCAAAATATGAATCTTAATTTCTTAGGAAAGATGCTTTGCCCCAGACTGCAAATTGAAATGTACAATTCACAATTGAAACTTCAGCTCTTTGGCCATTTTTTCATACAGCCACAACAGAAAGAGGTTTCCCTTGGAGAAAAGGCAATTTATTGAGGGACTGCAGAAGCATTGAGGCAATATTGAAAAGAAACTTTTGTGTCATTTCCCCAAAGTCGGCTGGGTGTCATGGTTCAAAAGCCACCCCATGAAATCTGTTTTTTAGGATGTTTGGATTCTAATTCTCATGTGTGATACATGAGGCCTTACTTAAAGAATGTGTTAAAGCTGAGTCTAAACCTACTTCTCTACACAATGCTTGGCTCAAACAAAGAGATTGGTGGTGAATGTTACTTTTTAAAATTACATAAAATTTTTGGCTATTGGTTGAGTTACCAGTTTTGGACCCAGTTTATAACTGAGTTCCAGGATGGACTTGGCTGATGTGTTGAAATTCTGTAATTTCAACTCATCAATTTTGGCTTATTTTATTATTTTATTAATCTTGTCTTTATTTTCTGAAATCAATCTCATCAAGTATCTTCACTCAAGTACCACTGACAAGTCAGATCTAATACATCAATTTATTTAAATCTGTATTATTCTATTGATTATTGTCTACATTTTATTGATCTAAGACTTTAATAGTATTGGTCCCTCTAGACTGACATCCTTGGTATCTGTAAGTGAAAATAAATTTTATTTGCCTTTTCTGCTAGAAATTAAAAGAATTAAATTATGAAAATTTTACTTTTATCTGGATCAAATATTAGATTATAATTACTTGTATTTTGCTTTCTCAATCTTCTTTCAATAACCCTAACAACATCAAACCATGTCTATTATGACAGGGGGTTGAATTGTTTTTCTTTTCTATTCAAACCCCAACTTTTTGAAGCTGACATAGAATCTTACGTTATTCCTCTGAAAATTCCGGATCCTTTCCTGAACTTATCATGCGCCCCTTGACCATTTAAGTTTAGCCCTCATTCCAAGTCCTCAATCTGAAAATAATGAAATTACCACAGGTAGGAATAATGCATAGATTGAATATTCCACTATTTCTATATATATCAAAGCCTGACAGAATCACCCCAAAAATTTGTGACATGGGAACCAGATTGTTAATTGTCTCTTTTTGGGATCAAAGCCTGACAGAATCACCCCAAAAATTTGTGACATGGGAACCAGATTGTTAATTGTCTCTTTTTGGGAGACCTAGTGAGAACCCCATCTAAAGAGGGTTTCCTGAAAAGGTGCTGTGACAATTAAGAGCCATGGATTGGATTTGCAAAAAAAAAAATCTTTTTTTTTCCATAGAAATTTGGTTTTATTTAACATAAAATTTCTTTTCTGAAAAAAAAAAAAAGTTTTTTCAAAAAAAAAGATTGTTATTGGTTTCCAATGCCATTAACCAAAAAATTTGATCCAGGCTGTGTTTCGGGGTTGGAGGGCCCAGAGGAAATGTGACATTGATGTCAGATGAGAGATGTTGATCTGTGAAACCTTGAGTTTCACGCAGTAACACAATTTTTTTTAATTTATCCAGAAAAAAATTTAAAAAAAAAAAAAAGAGAAAAAAAAAAATGAAAAATCAACAATCGGAATGGTCAACTGGAAGTATTAGATCAGAAGAAGAACACAAACACAACATCAACTCAAACTATAATCAAACAAACAATAATATTCTAAATTCAATTAATTTTTTACTAAATTCAGATCCAATTTGGCTTACTCGTTGGATAATTAACTTGTTTCAAACAACATCTTCAACTAAACAACTTCCTCATATTCAACTCCAAATTTTAATAGATAGTTTATCTGAATCAACAAACAATTGGCTTGAAAAAATTACACTCATTGATTCATCTTTAAAACAATACATTGATCAAAACAGTGAGAATCAGAACGATAAAATCAAAAAACTTGAAAAACTTATCAAGGAAGATCAACAAATAGCAGAATCTTGTTCAGCAAAATGGTTTTCAATTCAAATAAAAATTAAATGGGAAGCATATAATTGCATATATCAAAACCAATTCCATCAAAATGAATCAGACTCAAAAAAACTTCTGACACAAGAGGGCATTGAACTTGAAGAAGAAGATGTACCAGTAGAAGAGTATTGGGATAAAATAGTACCTGATTCAAATCAAAATTTAGAAGAAATTCCTACATTTTTCTCATTTTTTCAGTCAAACTTTAATCAATTAGCTTTAGAATTTGCTTCTCGACTTGAACTGAATCAACTGAGAAAAGTAATTGAAATAGGACAGGTCAAATTAGATCAATTTACTATATTTGATTCAATCCCATTACATGCAAGACCAACTGATCCAGTCTATGGAGAAGATCTAATTGCTCTTCTTCCTCGTCCTACTCATAACTTAGCCCAAACCTCAGATATTAGTCAAACAATTCTTGCAGCAATTTTCAATCCTATCAAATACCAAACCCCTTTATCTACTAGCTTCACTGATCAACAACTCACAGATTGGTACTTGACTCGAATTGAAGCTATTGATCAAATCACAGGTTCAATTGATACCGCAATTGAGATTATCCAACATGGAGCAGCTTTAGGTGTCACTGGACTTGAATCAATTGCCGAAGATCTAAGTTTATTATCTAAATTAATATATACCATTCACCCTTCTTCAATTGAAATCACTAATTGGACTTTAAAAGAATGGAGATCTAAATCACCAGATGAAATCATTCAAGCTTGTCTTTCTGGATCTAGTCCATCCAGCTTAACTAAAGATATTCATCAATTGGTTCTACCTTACCTTGGTGTACTTGAAAGTCGTAGAGCAAGAGACTCAATTCCTAATGCTGAATCTACAATTCCCGATGCACTTCGAAATTGGGCATTAAAACAATCTAATCAACTTTTAATGCTTGAAGCTTTAATTAATGCAAGTTCGCCTGCTTTGAAACTCCACCAAAGGTTAATTAAAAGTAATCGTGATCTTGCCCAGATCCTCATTGCTTGTTTTTATACCAGTTCATCTATTGATCAATGGGAACTTATGGGTCGCATGTTTGAATGTATGCCCGCTTTCTCAGATCCAATTCCCTCATCAGATGAATTTAATTCTTTAAATTACTTGCAAGAATCATTAAGCAATCAATCAAGTACAAGTGTATGGACTTCAGAAGGAACTCAAATGGTTCATGACGCCTTAATTCAAATAGATACAGGAAGATTATCTGCAATTTTAGATGGTTTAGACGATCATTTAACCACAGGAGAAGTTTTAGCTCGTTGGAATGTTCCCGTTAAACTTGGTGAATTAGTCATTAAATTTCATAAAAATAAAATTTCTCAGGAAAAACTTGCTACAAGGTTAGCTCGACAAGAAGGAGGTATAGAAATGGAGAGTGAAGAGGAATGGGAAGTACTTTTGGAGGCAATGATTGAATTATCTCAACCTGGTAGAGCTTTAGATTTATTAGATAAAGATGAAGTTACTAAACTCTTTTTTTCTGGTTTACTCACTTCTGCAAGTAAGCTAGAAATTTTCATCCATCCTTTGAATAAATAAAACTGACTCATTCACGTATCTATTTAATAATGTTCAAAAAACAAAAAAAAAATGAAGAATTCAAACTTGCCAAATCTTTGTTCTCTTCCTCTGGTTTAGACCCCACACTACAGGAGGAACTTGTTATTACTGCATCACGTGAATTTTATGATAATTCTGATACAGCAGACTTACAAAGAGGTGACATGAAATTAGCTTACGATTGGTACGTCATTTGCTCATGTTAAAAGATAATAATAGTTTACAAAAATGATAAAATAGTTAAACTAAGCGATATATTTACTTATGGTTATTCTACAGTCTTACGGTTGCACCTCAGACATTGAAGATAAAAAAAGAGCGAGATTTCATCGAAGCTAGTTGTCGATTGGCATCATTCAAACTTGAATCTCAACCTGGTATCCTCATGTCACCTATAGAATTTCGATTAAAACCAAACAAATTGGAACTTATTTCAAAACTCCTTCAAGTTAATCCAACTACATATCAACAAGTAGATATGATTATTGAATTGATTAACAAGTTAGGATATGGTAAAGATTTATTAGTTGAAATTAAGGCTTTATCAATGCTTGTAGATTTCGCTATTGAAGAGAGAGACCTTTTAATCGCCAGTCATACTTGTGAAAGGATGATTTCAATACTTGAAATTATTAAAAAATCGAATTTATCATCTAGTAGTAATACTCCTTTAATAGTTGATCAAGCATCAGAAGTTACTTGGAAGGTATGCGCAAAAATAGGAAGATATTCAGGTCCGATTCACAATGAATCATTAAAAGGATTAAAAACTAAATTTATTGCACATGCAATAATAATATGTCCATCAGATCGAATACCAGGACTTTTATCAGAATGGAAAGCCGCTGAAATATTGGAAGAAGCAGAAGATGAACAAGTGGCAAAACAAACTTTAAAATCAAATAACTTATCTCAAGATCAAGATCCAACTCGATCTTTTTCACAACATAACTCATGGTATCCTATTATAGAAATCCAAAAATCTAAAAGTGAAGGAGTTTTTCCTACTAGTTCTACATCTTCATCTGGTATAGATTTTGGAGTAGGATCAGATTTAGCCAGTCGAACAATAGAAAGAGCCACATCTTTATTCCCATTCTCTAATAAATCAAATTCTATTTTATCATCTTCAAATAATCTTCCTAATAATACACTTTCTTCTGAACAAGTATCTAATATTCCTATTACTTCTGATGATTTTGTTCATAATTCAGATTTTACTCGCCCTTTAAACGCTTTATTGGATTCAAATAATGATTCTTCTTCTACCTCTAAACTTTCTGATAGGATCCCTACTCGTTTTTCTGTTAATGTTGATACTGATAAAATCACTTCTACTCTTAGTCATACTTTTACTTCTGGTGTTGGTTGGTTAATTGGTGCTACTGAAGATGATTTAAATTCTTGACTTGTTTTCTTTCTTTCTTTTTTAATAATCATTTTATATCTTTTATATCTATATATTTATTATTATTATATTATTATTATTATTTTTTTGTTTTTTTGTATTTTTTATTTATTTCTTTTTTTGAAAAGTAATTAAATTAAAGGAAATTTTTATTTACATAATCTAATTTAAAAATTAAAAATGAAGTTTTTTTTTGTTTTGCAGTTTTTTCTTTTTTTTTCTTTTTAACTGTCTAAGTTGGTTTATTTATTTATTTTCCTTCAAGTGTTTAACATCAAACACTTCTTTCTGAGTTTATCTTGAGTATTTATCTTTTGAGTTGAATAAAAATTAATTTAAAATTAAATTATTTTATTTTTTTTGAATGAATTTAGAATTTTATTCATTCAAGTAGGTCTTTTCTTTCTAGCTTTCTTTCTTTTATTTCTTTCTTTTTTATTTCTACAACAACTACAAGCACCATGACAGGTCAGTCAGTCTCTATAAATTATTCATTTTCATTTCAAATCATCCTACTAGCTCAAAGACAAACCAAATAAATTGATTCTAATCAAAAAAACTTAAAAATAATACAAAAAAAAAAAAATCAAAAAAAACTAAACCAAAAAAAAAAAAAAAAAAGACCTTTATGCGTCATATGATTACGATGCATTAACTTCAAATGGACAACAACTAAACGAGAATATAGATTCAATAGATTATGAACAAAATATAGGATTAAATGAATTACAATCAGAAGATCAAGATTCATATACAATAACTCAAGAAGATTGTTGGCAAGTTATTGGTGCATTCTTTCAAGAAAGAAACTTAGTATCTCAACAAATTTCTTCATTTGATGGATTCGTTCATACTACAATGCAAGAATTAGTTGATGAAACTGGTTGTTTAGTCTTAGAACAATCTATGCAATATACTGATAAAACTGGTGATCAAACCGTATGTTTTTATTTATTTGCTTCCTTTTTTTTTTTTTTTTTTTAAATATATATATTCTTTATACTCTCTGAATTCTATGAAAAAATTGTCATCATTACTATTTTTTCCTCTTTCCATTTCTTATAGTCAAAACGAAACTTATACCATTTTGAGCCTTTCTTGTTCAATAGAAACGATATGAAATCAACTTTGGTCAAATTTATCTGGCTAGACCTACCATGACTGAATCAGATGGAACTGTGTCACCTATGTTTCCAAATGAAGCCCGACTTCGTAACTTGACGTATGTTTTATATTCATCACTTCATCCCAAAAGTTCCTTCTTTTCCTCTCGTGACTTAATAAATAAACGCGTTTTTTTTTTCTTGGCCTTAATATTATTGAATGATAGCTATTCGGCTCCACTTTACGTGGATATGAGTAAATCTAATAAAATTGCAACGAATGAAATTGATGAAGAAACGGGTGAACCGATTTACGTAGCAGATGATGGAGATAACGATGAAAAAAATTCAAATCAAATTTACATTGGAAAAGTCAGTCTGTCTGATCAACCTCATCTACATTTTTTCCTTTCTCATTGATCGTATATATATATCTAAAATTTCCTAGTTTCTTGAGATACTAATTGACCTTCTTCCCTCAATATATCACCACTACTGTTATTAAATCTTTCATCATTATAGGTCCCTATTATGCTGCGTTCAGAATTTTGTATTCTTGATAAATTGGAACCAGCTGGCCTTTATGAGTTAAAGGAATGCCCCTTCGATCAAGTTTGTTTCTCATTTTTTCTCTGATATCTTCATATCCATGAATCATCTTCATCACTATTAGATTATCCAAATATTCATATAGATTTCAACCTTTTATCACCTCTAATTGATTTATGTTTTTTTTTTTCTCTTTTTCTTTTTTTGGAACAAAACATTGATCTTGTACTTTTTACGATCGGTTATAAAAGGGTGGTTACTTTGTTATCAATGGGTCAGAAAAAGTCTTAATTGCACAAGAAAGAATGGCGGCGAATCATGTTTACGTATTCGCAAAAGCCGCACCTTCTCCCGTTTCATTCTTGAGTGAAATTAGAAGTGCAGTAGAAAAGGGTAGCAAAACCGTTAGTACTATGCAGGTTAAAATGTACGGTGGTCACAAGGCAGAAAAAGCGGTTAGTGCCTTTAATTCTCACCTCCAGTTTGCATTTTTATACCACTCATGGCCCCTTTTTCTTTTGTTGATCTCAAAGGGTGGTGGAGCTACGATCAAAACTACTCTACCTTACATTCGGAATGATATCCCAATTGTTGTCGTCTTTAGAGCATTAGGAATTATTCCAGATAAAGATATCCTCGAACATATCTGTTATGATCGTAATGACACTGCAATGTTCGAAATGCTTAAACCTTGTCTAGAAGATTCTTTTCCTATTCAAGAGCAGGAGGTTAGTTCCTTCTAACTTACCAGATCGTTCATTTTATAGGCAAATCACTTCTTTTTTGGTTTGCTTCGGATGAATTTTAACCATTTCTTGACCTTCTCCGGTTTCTTTCATGATCTTTTTTTCCCCCTATTGATATGATCTTCCTCTCCCATAGGTTGCACTTGATTTTATCGGCAGAAGAGGTACAGCAACTGGTTTATCTAGAGAAAAGCGATTGAAATATGCAGAAGAAATTTTACAAAAAGAGATGCTACCACATATTTCAATGTCAGAAGGACAACAAGGGAAAAAAGCATACTTTTTCGGATACATGATTCATCGACTTTTATTAGCTGCATTAGACCGAAGAGATTTGGATGATCGTGATCATTTTGGTAAAAAACGTTTGGATTTGGCCGGTCCTCTTTTAGCCGGTCTCTTTCGAATGTTATTTCGTAAACTTACTAAAGATGTTTATCGGCATTTACAAAAGGTTCGCCTTCTCTTACCATAAGATTTTTTTTTTCTTTGCTTTTTCAATCGGCACTGGTCATTTATTAAACCTGGAGTATTATCTTCATTTCTTTCGCGGTTGTTCTGGATAGTGTGTCGAGATGCAAAAACCATTCAACCTTAATGCTGCTGTTAAATCAAATACAATAACTAACGGTCTCAAGTATTCACTTGCAACTGGAAATTGGGGAGATCAAAAGAAGGCTATGCAAGCTAGGGCAGGAGTTTCACAAGTTTTAAATCGATATACATTCGCATCGACATTATCACATCTACGAAGATGTAACACACCGATAGGTCGAGATGGAAAAATTGCCAAACCTCGACAACTTCACAACTCCCACTGGGGTATGGTTTGTCCAGCAGAAACACCAGAAGGTCAAGCTTGTGGACTTGTAAAAAATTTAGCATTAATGTCTTGCATTTCCGTTGGATCACCATCTGCACCTATTGTAGAGTTTTTGGAAGAATGGGGAATGGAAAGTTTGGATGAATTCTCCGCTGACATGTCGAATGGCACTAAAGTTTTCGTCAATGGAGTTTGGCAAGGTGTTCATCGAGCACCAGCTGAACTTCTTGATACGATTAAAAGATTACGTAGGTGTGGTGATATCGAACCTGAGGTATCTGTGATGAGGGACGTGAGGGAAAAAGAACTACGAGTTTTTACGGATGGTGGACGAGTTTGTAGACCATTATACATCGTTGAGAATCAGCAATTATTATTAAAAAAGGAACATATTGAATGGATTGCCAATGGATTTATTACCGCTAGTGAAGATCCCAATGCCGAAATTCCAGAGGATGAAGGGCAACCTTTTGGATGGAGTCAGTTAGTCTCCAGGGGGATTGTTGAATATCTAGATGCCGAGGAGGAAGAAACTGTGATGATTTGTATGACTCCAGATGAATTAGAACAGTCAAGAGAATACCAAGAAACTGGTCTGGTCCCCAAAGAGTCTTATGATCCGGCTGCCCGTCTTAAGGGAAATACTTCAATGTACTCTCATACTTGGACTCATTGTGAAATTCATCCGGCTATGATTTTGGGTATCTGTGCTTCTATAATTCCGTTTCCCGATCATAACCAAGTATGCATCACTATCTATTTCTTTTTTATTTTGTTTTTTTCGTGAAACCAAATTTTCAAAACAAAAAAAAAATCATGCTAATTGCTATCGTTGGGGGATGATAGTCACCTCGAAATACCTATCAATCTGCAATGGGTAAACAAGCTATGGGAGTCTATCTGACAAACTATAGGAATAGAATGGATACCATGGCGAATATATTATATTACCCACAGAAACCACTAGCAACCACTCGATCAATGGAATACCTCAAATTTCGAGAATTACCAGCAGGACAAAATGCAATAGTAGCTATATTATGTTACTCTGGTTATAACCAAGAAGATTCAGTTATTATGAATCAATCTTCAATCGATCGAGGTTTATTTAGATCATTTTATTATAGATCTTATATGGATCAAGAAAAGAAAGCTGGAGCACTTCAAATGGAAGAATTTGAAAAACCAACTCGTGATACTACTCTTAGATTGAAGCATGGAACTTATGATAAACTTGATGATGATGGAATTATTGCGCCAGGTACAAGAGTATCAGGAGATGATATCATCATTGGTAAAACAGCACCTATACCAAAAGATAGTGAAGAACTTGGACAAAGGATGAAGACTCATACTAAACGAGACGTATCGATGCCATTAAAGTCAACAGAAAATGGAATTATTGATCAAGTATTAGTGACTACAAATCAAGATGGATTAAAATTTGTAAAAGTTAGAATTAGATCTACACGTATACCAGAAACAGGAGATAAATTTGCATCTAGACATGGACAAAAAGGAACTGTTGGTATACTTTATAGACAAGAAGATATGCCATTTACATCAGAAGGAATATGTCCAGATGTAATAATCAATCCACATGCCATACCATCACGAATGACAATTGGACATTTAGTTGAATGTTTATTAAGTAAAGTATCTACAATAGAAGGAAATGAAGGGGATGCAACACCTTTTAGTGATGTAACTGTTGAAGCAATTTCAAATATGTTAAAAAAAAGTGGTTATCATTCTAGAGGTTTAGAAATTATGTTTAATGGTCATACTGGTAAAAAATTAAGAGCTCAATGTTATTTAGGTCCTACTTATTATCAAAGATTAAAACATATGGTTAATGATAAAATTCACTCTAGAGCTCGTGGTCCTGTTCAAATTTTAACTAGACAACCTGTTGAAGGTAGGTCTAGAGACGGTGGACTTAGGTTCGGTGAAATGGAAGTTGAGTCATCACTTTATTCTCATTCTTCTTTTTTTTTTTTTACTACTACTACTACCTTTACTATGTCTTATTAACTAACTTTAATCATCTTTTTTTCTTTTTTTTTTTCTTTTTTTCTTTTTTTTTTTTTTTTTTTTTTTTTTTTTTTTTTTTAGAGAGATTGTATGATCTCTCATGGAATTGCTGCTTTCTTAAAAGAAAGAATGTTCGACGTTAGTGATGCTTATCGGGTACACGTTTGTGATATGTAAATTTTTCTTTTTTTTTTTTTTTATTTATTTGATACCCCCTTTTTTTTTTCTTTTTTTTTGGGGGCGGGATTCTTCGTTTGATTGATTGAATTGAATGTTTTATTTAGTTGTGGAATGGTCGCTATTGCTAATTTAAAAAAACAATCCTTCGAATGTAGAGCTTGTAGGAATAAAACTGCTAGTTGAGTCTTCTTCTTCCTTCTTTTCTTTTTTTTTTTGGTAGGGGGACGGGACGGTGTGTTCATTGAAATTTCAACTAAAAAATTCTTTCTTTTTAATTCTTATCGATATATATTAATTTGATTTTTTTTTTTTTTGAAGTTTCACAAGTTTATATTCCTTATGCTGCTAAACTTTTATTTCAAGAATTACAAGCTATGAATATTGCTTCTAGGTTTGTCCCTTTTTTCTTCCCTTCCCTTCACTTCAGTTACACTTCAAAAAAAAAAAAAAAAAGGCATTAAATTGACTTTATTTTATTTATTTCATCCTTTTTTTTTTAAAAAAATAATAATGATGATGATAATGATAATGATTTATAATGAATTAATGGATTTTTTTTTTTTTACATATATATAAAGATTTGTTTTTGAAAGTGCTGGTGAACATATTTCTAGAGGAGATATGGTTATGTAATAATAGTTACAATCTTTTTTTTTTTTTTTTTTTTTTTGT
>JNCO01003674.1:0-16367 GCA_000785685.1 Uromyces viciae-fabae
CAATACAAACGAACATGATTTAATAACTAGGTGTGAGAATGTGTGAGACTATCTCGAACAGAAAGAGTGCAAGCATGTGTGTAGGGACTACATGAAAAGGTGAAGAAGCTCATGGGATCAATATTAAGTGTTGCTCCAAGCTTACCACGGACACGACTCCCTGGTCGAATCGGAATCGCGCGCAGGTATATCTTGGGTCCTCTGTGAGTCATATGTTCGATTCCCGTGGAGATTGCACCGTCCCCGTTCTCCTGATCGGAGATACCACACCACCCTCTGGCGACAACAGTGAAAACCAACACGAACTCCAATGTGGCCTTCATCACCCTACCTTGCACTTGTTGCCTGCATGTCAATACCCCACCCTCTGGCGACAACAGTGAAAACCAACACGAACTCCAATGTGGCCTTCATCACCCTACCTTGCACTTGTTGCCTGCATGTCAATATCCAGCCTAGTCCATGGCTTCAGGGCCTCGCCCGGCCCCCAATCGTCCTCGTCTTCCGATGGTGAGCGGTGTTGGGCATGCGAGCGGATCGTCGTACCAACTGAAACGACCGATTATTACAATTGTCGCACGGACGTCCATTGTGAGCAACATCCATCAATTAGTAGAGAATGTGGCCTGCCAAGACACTATACAGTCTACAAGTGCCCTGCTGACGGTTGCGAGGCGGAGTGGTCCTCTGATGCACAAGCGTGTGGCTCTTCACACGGATCGGTTCCTTGCTTCTGCGCAACGATTTCACATGACGCTAGTGGTAGTGACAGTGACAGCTGGTAATTGCCACCAGTTGTTTGCTTCTAGCATAGTTATACAATAAAGAAAAGAGAGAATGATCATGTTGTAAATCTTGAAGGAAACATTAGAACTACATATATAATACAGTAAAGGGTTGGCAATAAATTTTTGCCACACATAAGTAATGCAAGAAACATGAGTTACAAAATAATGAAGTGGAAAATAAAGATATATTTCAGCCAAGATAAATAAAACAAAAATAATAATAAAAAATAAAATAAGAAACAAGAGAGAATGAGATGATTTAATACCTAAACTAAAGGACAAGTTCTGATAGAAGAAAAATAATAATAAAAAATAAAATAAGAAACAAGAGAGAATGAGATGATTTAATACCTAAAGGACAAGTGAAAATTATAAGATGATAGAACACCAAAACCAGCTTATTATATTTCATAGTAAAAGAGCAAAGCAAAACAATTAACATAAAGAAAAGAATAGTTTGAGTCTTTAGAAACAACTCTTTAATTTTATTGAGAAAGGAATTTTTACCAACAGGACTGAGTTTAATTTATTGAGTAAACTTTTTGAGAATTTAGAAGAGCATGAAGAAAAAAAGAGCCGAACAGAACTAATGATGAAAGTAAGTTAAGGTTGTTTTTATTGTTTTAAGAAAAATGTTATTTTATCTTACTTATGGAATTATTTTGGAATTAAATAAGATTTGTTTGTTAACAGGACGCAATAGACAAGTTAGAAAAGACTGAGACAAAGAACAGGAAAGTTAGTTTTTAATCATAAACTACTGAATGTTGAATCAGAGATAATACCAGATGATCAGGACTTGAGTTTTCTTGTGAAGTTGACTGAGTAGTTTGATGTTGACTGTTTAGTCGGTATAGAAGATGATTTGAGATGAAATGAGTTAATGTTGACTAAAGTACCTTTGTTTGATCAGAGGTCGAGTAGGTTTAGTATTTTAACTGTGACATATGTGTGACATTTCTCATAGTATTTTGAATAAATGAAAAAGAAAGGAGAAAAAAAATAAAATAGAATTAAAATAGACATAATATGAAAATTGTAATCTGGGATTTCAACAACAAGTTCTGATAGAAGAAAAATAATAAAAATGAAATAAAATCCTCTGTTTTTTTTTTTTATGACTGAACTAAAAAGAAAATATAGAATAAAAAATAAAATAAAAATAAAGATGAGTTGATTTTGAGTAATTAATATTTTAAGTGTTTTAAAAATAAATACCAATGGTTTGAATGAATTTGATCCAATGTATGGACTGGTGCTGAAGTTGTTTTGTTTTTTAAAATTCTGAAATAGACTGAGAAAAATAATAAAGAATAAAAAATAAAAAATAAAAATAAAAATGAAAGTTTGAGTGATGTGTCTTCACAATATGAGCTTGATTAAGATAAGATGATTGAAATACCAATGTCTTATATTCAGGACTCTTGATCTTGCTTGTCTTCTTGGACTTGGTCTGAGTTGATTTGAGAAGATAAAAAAAATAAAAGTGAAAAAAAAAAATTCCAAGTGGAGTTTGACCCAGAAAATTCCAAGTTAAGCCCTCTGGCTAAAATAAATAAAATCTTGAACAGCTTGAATCTTGACACAAAATTCCAAAATGGCCACCCATTGTACAATTTCAGAACCAATCAGTACAAAAATTGGATTGCAAATAAAGCTTATGTAAAATTACTCATGCAAAATCTGCACATGTTCCTTCCACAAGCACATTTGTAACAGGTCACAAACAACACACAAGGGTTGGGCACAAAAGCACTTGCAAGTGTTGTTATTCCCCCAACAAAGCATAAAATTGCAATCCTCACATTTGCATCACATTGCCAAAACTTTTGCAGAGTTGTGAAATTCTATCCCAGCATCATCCAGCCCAATTTCACAACACATCACAGAATCTTGCACAACTTATCCAGGAATTCAATTCCAAGTCCAAAAAAATTGAAAACAGGACAGAAAAAAAATAAGCAAGCATCAAGATGCCATGAAAAAGAAACATCACCGTATTCAAGAGAAATAAAATTTTAAAAAAAAAGGAAAAATTTCAAACACAAAAGAAAAACAACAAGCAAGCATCAAGCATTTTAACAAAAAGAGAAAAATAACATCATTCAAGAAGCATAATAATTAAAAAAAAAGAAAAACTATCTTGTGTTGATACAGGCAGATCTTCTTTTACCCACAATGTCTTTTTTAGCATCCTGAGACTTGAAAATTTCCCCAGTTTTCATGCCTAAGATTACAGTTTCACCTCAGATTTTTCCAACCAGCTTGAGTTTGATTTTTGGGTTGGGAACTGGATCACCTTTTGTTGGCTGATTTTCTTTCCCCAAGTCCAAAGGGGCCAGGTTGGTTTTGGCTGGTGTGTCAACCTTAAGTGTGATTAGGGTCTTTTAAGGCAATGCCTTACCAGTGTTTGGATCACCAGCTGGTATTAGAATTGGCCCCCACAAGAAGCTTCTTACCAGTCCTGATTGGGTGAATTTACTTCTTCTTCCGCAAAGTGGGGACTGGTTTGTTGAGGGTACCCAATAACAATTTTGAAACCGGCTCCTCATCTGTGGGAAAATTAGTACACATTTGTATTGTACTAGTTTCTTCCAATAAAACAGAGTGCTTTGAAACAACTGATAAGATTGGGTCAAAATAAGTGACTGTTATTTGAGGTGTTGAGAGAAACTGTTGAGGGTTCACTGCTTTCAGAAACAGTGGATCTAAGATCTTGCCGGTTGGAAGGTCAAAGATATTTTTTGGGTGGAAGGGATGTATCTTTTGTGTCTGATTCTTGCCAAAACAGTGGCACACTATTGTTTTGGGAACCAATGGGAAGGTCTTCTACCTGTGCTAATGCTGAAAAGACCAGGTATGGACTGAAAGAAACCTGGACTCAGCTTTGATTATAGTGACAGGAGCTGGAGTAGCTGGATTGCAAGTATAAGGTTTTTTTTTCTGGTTCTTGGAGAAAGGATGGGGGACAGTGGATCAGAATGTATATTTGGAATTAAGACATCACCCAAACTAGGCTCTTTTGAAGCAACTGAAATTGCGACACTTCCGGACAAAGTATTGCTTGCTATGGACAATTTCATATCATTGATTTCTTCTATTTTATGTGAGTCTGGAGTGTTTTGTGTGTCTTCATTGTAAGAAATCTGGTAAAATTTTAATAAGAATAATTAATAAAGAAAAAAAAAAAATTCAAAAAATTAAAGATTAAATGCCACCAAGATCAAACTCACTCCAATCTTAAAATGAATCATTCTAAATTTTTGAAAATCATTTTTAGATCAAACTCTTAAAAAAAACTCAAATCTAAAAAAATCAATACTCACCTCACCTCACATCAGAATCAAACCTCACCATCATCCTCAATCATATCTCAATCTCATTTTTGTTTCTTTTCTTCTCATTCTTTCTTTCAATTCTCTTCTCTCATTTTCTTTGTTCAATAATCAATTTGACTAGTTTTCCTTTGTCCTTGGTGAGATAATCATTATCTTCTTCAGAACAAAATAAAAAACTCACTAACATAAAATCAAATTTCAGTATCGTCAATTCAATCAATATCTTTGAGCTATAAAATAATCAGGATAAAAAAATTGGATTAAATTGCTCTTCATATTTGTTCCTATTTCTCTCATATTTGTTCTTAAAAATGTAAATATCAAAACTTATGCTCAATGGTTGTCAATAGCTTGCTAGTTTCTTTTCATAGTAATCTATATTATTCACAACTGAAATCTCTTATTCATGAGGCTTCAGGGAAAAATTGTAAGATGTCCAAAAAAGGTCATTCATGTGTACAAGAGGAATGGAACCTGGTGGATCCACATTATTAGCCTTGATCTTCTTTATTGAATCCTTGAAATACTTTGCTTCATTATCAGTCCAATCCCTGGAATACATAATTAGCCAGCTAGTGTGCTGCAAAGAGCCCATGATACTACCTGGAAAATGTGCAGAAAATTGTGTGCAACCATTGTTATCTGCATTATTATGCAGATAGACTCTAGTCATACCTGCAGAAGTGTGCAGGACCTTGACCCAATAATGGAACCCATCCCAGAACCCTCACAAAATTAATGTGTAGATATGGCCTCCAACAGTAATCTTAAACAGCCAATTTGTGCTTCCCATGAAATCACACCATTGAGTTTTGTTTTCAATTTAAGTCACTTCAAGGTAAAAATAGTACAGGTGAACGGGTGGTTGGCCACTGCAGAACTTGTGTGAGAGCTATGAAAGCTGCAGCTATATCTCTACCGCCTATTGGCCGTTATATAGCTGACACAGATTAAATTTATGTTATCAACAAGGCTTAATCAATAAGATTTAGCCTTGCATACTTCTGAAAAAGAAGTCTGTCACACAGTGTCTCAACCGTGGAGCCCCTCTGCTGATCTAGCTTCAATGGGGGAGGTTGGTGAGGATAACCTCTACCAAGCTGGGTTCTAGTTATAGTACTTTTTTTAACAGTGCCGTAAAACTACCCTCAGCTAGTTTTACGGCACTGTCCTCTGCCAGGGAGGAGGTGATAGCCTAGTAGGGTTTTAAGAGAGAAAGAGTGGGTGTGTTTAGACTTACCTTGGATTCTTTAAAATTGTTTTAATAAAGTATACAAGTTATTTACTCTAATTTTCTCTGTCTGAACTGAGAGCACACTTTTCAGAGGTCTATTTAAAGCATTCTGGATAGCAAGTGCGCTCTTAGTTAGATATGATTGGGGTTCTTGAATCCCAAACAAAATATCCATTTGAAGATTTTCATAAATTGTGGAATCTTCAATTGAAATTCTTGTTTTGATTTGTCAAGGGTAAATTAATGTCTTATGGGATCATCAATTTACCCTTGTATTGAAGGAAAAATCATGAAAATAGAAGGAGAGGAAAACATTTCACGCTTTCAAGGAGACTTTCTTGAAAGTGTGGTTTTTCTTAATTTTTTTTCTAAAAAGTTGATATATATTTTTTCATAATGTGTCAAGAGTGGGATTTGAACCTGTTCTTGATACACTATATTCAAGTTTGAAGTTGAGTCTGTTGACCATTAAGCTATAACAATTTTTGATAACACTCATTCATAATCACATATGTAATCATAGTTATTTTGAGAAAATAAGAAAATAAAATAAAATAAAAATGATGTATGCCCTTTGAACTATGTT
The DNA here is from genome assembly GCA_000785685.1 of Uromyces viciae-fabae. NCBI lineage: Eukaryota > Fungi > Basidiomycota > Pucciniomycetes > Pucciniales > Pucciniaceae > Uromyces > Uromyces viciae-fabae. The sequence continues at coordinate 5,947 of JNCO01003674.1, forward strand.
TTTAGTCTCAGGGCTGACAACTTGAGACAAGACCTCTCAAAAAAGTAGTGTGCCTTTGAATTGGCCATATATTCTTCTGGCAACACTTCTACATCTGAGGAGTCAGGGATCTTCATAGCCCGCTTTTTGGGTTCTTTATTTACTGGTTTAGGCCTCTTTATATTGTAACAAGCATGGAATACAAGTTGGGAGAGAGATCAAAGGTCATCACACTGCCACAGTTCAATTAGGCTGGTTACCTTGTCAAATGTGATCTTGTTCTGCCTAAATTTTGGTGGGTGAATCTTATAGCATGGCTGCGGAGAAAGTTGAGGGAAAAAATCAAAATCAAAATGATTCAAATTCAAAATTTATTTTTATTTTTTATTTTTCAATTTTAATTTTAGAAATTTCAACTTGTCATCAGTTTAAATTTTAAATTTTTATCCTTTCTCAACAGTTCAACATCCCAACTCAATCCAGTCAATTAAATCCTTCAAAAAGATCAAGAAATTTCAAGTACTACTTCAGGAGAAGCTAGGAAAAGTATCTGGGCAGGTAATGCCGAAAATTCAACAATCTATTTGATTTCTGTTTTTCATTTCATATCTTTATAATAGGACATATCAATTATGTCCAAATCCACGATTACATAATTGACTGGTTTCAACAAATCCACACTTTTCAAATCCGTTGATAAAAATCCCAAATCCTTAATTTTTTCCCATCAGGACGTGTCAAGTATTGAGATAAAAATAACATTTTTACCAATTTTCATAACCCAAATTACATTTTAAGGGGCTCCAAAAAATCAGGCCAGCAATCACTCTTCCATGATTCACCCATCATTTTTTTTAAAAAAAAAACCATCCATTTCCACTTCCAATTAAATCCTTTACTTAAATCAAACCCCAAAAAAAATCACCACCTAAAAAACTCATCCCAAAAAATGCCACCAAGAAAAAAACATCAACTAAAAAAATTCTCCCTCAAAAAAAAAATCACCCAAGAAAAAAAAAACAACTCAAAACTCTTCAGATGGCAACACTCTTAAAAAGAAAACAAAAACTACTACTTCCCAATTGAAGAGAGAAGACTATCTTGTTGAAGAATTGTATGTTGGAATTAGGATTTGGATTAGATATATGGCTAGGAATAAAGGTTTCACCAGAGACATTAATGTTTGCCTTTATTCTTCTTTCTCTTTGAAGTTTAGCTTTATAGTTTTTTCTTTTGATTGCTCTAATAGATCCAGAAGATAAATTACTTTGCAGACTAGATTCTCTCTTGTTAGATAAAGATATTTGATCATTCTGTTGATTCTGATAATGAGCACATCTTCAATATATGTTATAGATTATCAGAGGAAATGAAAAAAAATATAGAGTTAGAGAATTATTTCTAATTTGCATAGAGAAATCAGCTAGTTTTGGAGTAGAAACAACATATTTTTTGAGGCTGGCAGCGGAAAGGACAAGTCTTTTTTTTACAATCTTCTAAAAATCAAAAAAAATCAAAAATAAGAAGAAAAGAAAAAATCAGTTGTGTAGCAACTGAGTTTGGACAAGATTTGAAAAAAACAAAAATAAAAAAATACTCACCTTCAATACCTCAATTTGCTGGCCTCCCTCCTAAAAAAATAAAATCAGAGAGATGCTTGAAAAAACAAAAAAAAAAAACTTAATATTTTTAAAAATAAAATAAAAGCTCAAGATTTTCTTTTTTTAAAAAAAAGAAATACTTGGGTAGCTCAACATGATGGCCTTCCCCTGATTTTTAAAAAAAAAAAAAATTTAACATTTTTTTTGAATAAAACTTAAAAACTCATTTTGGGTAGCTCAACCTTCAGGCATCCACCCTACAAAAAATTATCATCATACATGAGCTTTTTTTTTTTTTGCAATTTCTTTTTGTGGTTGAGGGTTTTTGTTTTGTGGGTTAGGTTAGTCAGTTTTTTTCTTTTTTTTTTTTGGTGGAAATGTGGGTGAGGGCTTTTGTTTTGTGGGTTAGGTTAGTCAGTATTTTTTTTTTAAATTTTTTTTGATGGAATTGTGGGTTGGGGTTTCTTTTGTGGGCTAGGGTAGCCAGTTTTTTTTTTCTCTTTGTTTTTTTGCTATTTTTTTTAATATGGGCTAAAAATTTTATCACATGTATTTTCACCCTATTGGAATGTTGGATAAAAATTTCATCCACGGGGAAGAAAAAAAAGTATGCTTTACGTTTACTTTTGCAAAAAATTTGTACATTAACCAAATTTTTTGCAAAAGTAAACGTAAAGCATACTTTTTTTTCTTCCCCGTGGATGAAATTTTTATCCCAAATTCCAATAGGGTGATAATACACGTGATAAAATTTTTAGCCCATGTTTCCCGCATCAACTCTTTTTTTTCATTTTTTTTTTGATTTTGTGTAATCCCTATATATTATTTTTTTTGGCTCTAAAAACTTCAGAATATGAAGCAGGGGGGCTCAGGATACTGGGAAAAGAATTTGGTAATTTTAGAACCATTAAAAGTATTTTTTAAAAATATTTGAAAAAAAAACAATCCGACGTCCCCTGGCGGTCCCAAACCGTGTGTAAACGCGGTTTGACCGTGTGCGGAAATCAATGTAAACGTAAAGCATACTTTTTTTTCTTCCCCGTGGATGAAATTTTTATCCCAAATTCCAATAGGGTGATAATACACGTGATAAAATTTTTAGCCCATGTTTCCCGCATCAACTCTTTTTTTTCATTTTTTTTTTGATTTTGTGTAATCCCTATATATTATTTTTTTTGGCTCTAAAAACTTCAGAATATGAAGCAGGGGGGCTCAGGATACTGGGAAAAGAATTTGGTAATTTTAGAACCATTAAAAGTATTTTTTAAAAATATTTGAAAAAAAAACAATCCGACGTCCCCTGGCGGTCCCAAACCGTGTGTAAACGCGGTTTGACCGTGTGCGGAAATCAATACCCAAAAAAAAAAAGTGGGTCAGTTTGGATTTAATTTGAATTTGGTGATGAATTGGTGATGAAAAAAAAAAAAATCATACATTTTAGGACCTCTTGAGAATTGAGAGATGAGTTGTTTGAGATTTAAGGCGTAGGAAAATGAATTGAAGAGAAGATTTTTTGACTTGAAGGAGAAGTAAAAAAAAAAAAAAAAGGATAATAAAAAAAAAAAGTGGGTCAGTTTTGTTTTAGGTTGAATTGATGGTGAAAAAAAAAATATACATTCTAGGACCTCTTGAGAATTGAGAGATGAGTAAAAAAAAAAAATGATAATAAAAAAAAAGTGGGTCAGTTTTGATTTTTGAATTTGGTGGTGAAAAAAATAAAACAAAAATCATACATGTAAGATTTTTTGACTCAAAGATGAGTTTTTTGAGTTTTATTGAGTTTTGAGTGGTTTCCAGATGAATTGAAGATGAAATTTTTGAGTTTTGAGAGTTTTGAGTGGTTGGTTGCTAGGAATTAAAAATAAAATTGAATAAAAAAAATTTATGAGGTAGATGAATATTTAAACAGAGTGATGAGGTGTAAAATCTACAATTTGTGTAAATATGCGAGTTTTTAAAAAATATGTGAGTTTTCGGATTTCATAATCGGTTGACTTTTTAGCTACCTGGTTTTGGAATTACTCCTTCATCCCTTTTTAAATCTGCCATAAGGGATAAAACTCTCTAGCCTCTTTTGGAGTCTCACACCGTAGCCCCATTTCCTGTGAATGAACTTGAAAACTACTTATCAGATTGTGAATGAACTTGAAAACTACTTAACAGATGAAATATCTTTGAAAGGATAAAAAATTGATGATTTTTCATGCCCGCTGAAGTGGTGCATGGGAAGCGTTTTAATTCAAATTTTCATGTGTATCCAAAATTAATTTATATTCAATTTCCATTGAAAAAAATTCTACGAAATACCCATCAGTTGCCACCATGGCGCAAAGCTATTTGGGATGCTCAGGTACCTCATGTGCTGTGGAGCGTCTTTTCTCATAAGCATCAGATGTCTGCACCAGCAGACGTGGTAGCCTGCTTCCATCAACCATGGTGCAATGTGTTAGCAGCTTGAACTGGCTCCGTGAAGGTGTGCCTCTCACTGGAAAGTTCAAGGAAGTGGGGCAGGTTTTGGGAAAAATGGCTCCAAAGGTAAAATCTCAGAATGGCAAGAGATGGTGATTTTTTTGTTTCATAGCGTAGCAATTTTGTAATTAAAATAAACAAAATGAAATCAGTAAATTAAGTAAATTTAAATATATATATTATACACAGATAGATGGTAAAATTTAAAAGTTGTAGTTATTCCGCGTTATCTTGCCAAAAAGGACAGTAACGTAACTGAAATGAACAATTTTTTTTTTTCCATGTTGGATAACGTAGTAAACCTTTTTTTAGGGATAACGTAGTGTAATAGGATCAAGAAACGTGATGTTACCAATACATTACCACTATATGCAACACAACTTGCCCAGTGTTGGAATTGCTTTGCAAGACACAAGAAAAAAACAAAAAAATTACAACAACAATCAGAAAAACCAGTCAATGGCACAATATCAAACTCAGATAACTACCCACAAGAAGCATAGCCCAACAAGAAAGTAGGTGTGCCTGCACTTTCACAAAGAACAACAAAAAATGAAAATAACACCAACAGGACAAGCCACTAAAAGGAAAAATAAAAAATAATTGCAAAGCAACAAGCAAGGAAAAATAAAAAACAATCTTAAAGAAATAAAACCACTGAAGAAAAGAATAACAATTTGTAATGGAGGGAAACAATTCATCTCTTGATTCTTCCAGATCTTCACACATGAGGCGGTGGTTTTGGTGACTCAGGCTTGACTGCCAATTTTTTGAGTCCTATCTTAATTTTGAGGCCTGTGGTTCCCTTGCTTGCTGGCAGGCTACAGAGTCAGCTTGAGTAGCTTGAGTTTCTTGAGTTTCATTGATACGTGGTGGAATTGATATATTGGGTTGGGGTTGTTCTGTACCTTCTCTTGTTTTGGGAAATGTTCCTTCTGTTTCTCTTCTCTGAGAACCAAGGGCCCCCTTCAGCAAATTATCCACCAGGTTGCTATCCACCATCGGGAGGGGAGTGGCCGACTTTGAGGGGTTAAAAAGTGGAAGGGGGGAATATTTAGATGAAGATTTGACCAATTTATTGTTGTTAGATTGGGAGGATCTGCGGTCAGGTACGTTGGAATTGTTGTCATTTTGATTCCTATTGATTTCCGTTAAGGTGAGAATAGCGGGAATTGGTGCCTTTGAAGCAGTTGGAACTTTTTATAACCTTAGGGATTTGATTGCGGGATCCAGCGGCGGAAGGACAAACTCTTCATCAGGTATTAGGTTGAAGAAATCTTCATCCAGTTCCAATTTGACACTACCTAAGATCGTTTTGTCGAGGCAAGGTGGGGATAAATCTTCTTGGAGATGTAATGATAGGTCATTACTGGACTCTGACGTCCCATCTTCCTTTGCTTCATCTATTTTGTCAATTCCCTGCCTCTCACCATTGGTATGTGGCCTCAAAGCCACATTGTAAGAGGTTTTAAGCAAGGCCTCCATGTGGATGAAAGGAATAGACCCTTGGCTTGGGGTTATCTGCTTGAATCTTCTTAATGGATTATTCTACCTATTTGGACTCCAAATCAGTCCAGCTTTGCGAATACATGAGCCAACTTTGTGTGCACCAACTTGTGTGCACCACCATTCCAGAAATGCTCCCAGGCACACAGTTGATGAGCTGGGCATACCCATTGTTCTGAGCATCATTGTGCAACCAAACACCAGTCATGCCTCTTGCTGATGTCCTCAAAACATGACACCAGTAGTGGTATCCGCTCCAGAAGCCCCTTGATATCATTGTATAAGTATGCCCCGCAAAAGTAATCTTAAAGGGCCATTGATTTGTCCCCATGAAATCACAACGTTTGGTTTTGTTTGAAATCGAGGTAACTTCAAGATAAAAATACAGGTGGAGAGGCGGATCATTCTGTGGGAAGGTCAAAACCGATTTCTCCAACAAGTAATGGACGTTATCGGGTTTGGGATCAGGATGCAGAATATCTATGTCTTCATCCACCTCTTTCAAAACTTTTCTCTAGGCTTTGGTGGTTTTGGATTTCTGGTAGGTCTCAGTTCCATCCTCACAAGTAAGGCAGATGAGTTGCAAAAGAGAATGCAGGCCTTCTCCAGACCAAAGGTTGATCAGTTTATCAAAATCTTGAAAATTCAACTTGTTTTGCTTGAACATGGACACACTGATGTTCAAAACAGTGAGGTTTTGTGTATCAGTAGGCTTGGGAGGCTGTTTAATGGTTGGCTCTGCTTGACAAGTGTATTCCAGAGATTCTGTAACCAAAAATAATCCCTGGAAATACTTGTTGTCTTTTGTGGGGATTGGGATCCAAGATGATCTCAATGAAGAAATCACAAGATGAGAAAGCCCCAGGTAAGAAGCGGCCAGGGAACTTGCTGCTGGCATTTTCAAAGATACTATTCTGGCCTCGTGAGAGTATTGATTGAATTGAACCCGCTTCATTCATCTCAAAGGTCACTTGAGATTTGAAATGGCAACTGACTTGAGTGAATAAGTCGTTCCCATTGCCATTGATTCCACATAGCCATAGTGGGCTAGACAGGGAGTAAAGACATTCCAATCCCGCTGCCATCCAGCATTGGTTAGCTCGTGCAGAGTTGGAATTATTAGCATGGTAAGAAGGGTAAGACAAGCCGGCATTATTTTTGAAGTTAGCCGCTTTGGGAGGGCAACCCAGTTTTGCTCCTTTACGGAGTGGCTCTCCTAGTAGTTTTTGTCAAATTGTTGATGCTAAATTAGCATATCTTACAGATGACTGTAAGTCACAATAAACTGCATGCTTAATACGCAGTACTCTTTCTTTTTATTTTTATTACCATTTTAATTAATAAAATTAAAATGATGAATAAATAATAATAAAAATAAAATAATAATAATTCAAATAATTAAAAATATATTTTTATCTTTATTCTTCATTTTTATTTTATATAAAAATGATATGATTTAAAATATAAATTTATTGAAAATGATTTTAAACTAATATTCTATAATTTTCTTATTTTATTGTTTAATTGTAGGTCAAAAAAAAGCAAAATCAAACTGACACAACATTACGTCATGATTTCTGTTGACCGTGACAATCATTCTCGGTCTCATCAATTCAATTTTTACATCTTATTTTTTTTTTTTATCATTATTCGCAATCAAAAATAAACAATATTAAAGAAAAGACATTTTGTTTTAGCACAAGTCAACAATTTATCTTACAAACTTCAATAATCATAATCATATAAGTTTTTATTAATGACTTGTTCTTAACCTAATTAATTATTTAATTCTTAACATTGAAATTTAATTTATTAAAAATTATTTTATCATTAAATCACAATTTATTTTTATCTTAACTTTTTATTATTATTTTTATCATTATCAATTATTTTATGCAAAACTCTTTCTTATCAGATTATTATCCTACCTTGTCTTCAGGTATTTTATATTTTATTTTATTTTTGTTTTATAAAAAGATTGAGAGGATTACAAAATCTTATGAAATTATTATTCTTCATTTAATAAAAATTAACAGATTTACAGTCTCGAAAGCTTTGAAGTAGCCCTAAAAACTTTCAACAAAGACAAGGAAAGGAAGCCTAACCTGGCAGATTCTGCTGATCTGAAAGAAGACAAAATTATAATCAAGGTTCCTGAATTACACAAGGAGAACTATAAGAATTGGAATAAGTGTCAGCTGGCTACTATGTTGAGCCAACTAACAAATAGCAGATAAAAAATACATAATATTTTTAGAACTAAAAATATCATTATAGACAATAAAATAAGTAATCCTATATTAATGAGTAAGAATAGTATGAATATTATTTCATAAATGGATTCCCCATGCAAAATAACTTAGGGTCACTCGCTGGATGTACCCCCAAATTCCTACTCCTTAACCCTTTTTGCCATAACTGGGCAGAAATTAACATAACACTGGTTAAAACCATGTTTACATGTAAATGACTTGTTTATAGATGTTATGGACATGTACATGTATGAGGAATACTATGGACTAAGTCAGACATACATGCAAAATAGCGGATTTGTGCTTAGTTTAGAAGTTAGGACCATACAGTTAATGCAAAACAAGAATACTGCTAAATACAGGACATTTACATATGTCTTGTTACATTGAAAGAAAGTTACACAGCCAAATGTTACATACGGTGAAATTAACTACAATAGAAAGCCCCTGTATGTTACATAACCTAGGGCTTGACCAAACATGAGGTAAGATGGAAAACACACGGTCTCCAAGCCTCACTACAGCCATAGCACAAGTTTGTGGAGTATCTGTATCATTCAAAATGATCTCAGAGCACCCCAAAAAATTATCAAAACATTTTCACACGGTGAAATAACCAATAATACAGTTAAAAGGCCTAAGGCGTGACCAAACCCTTGGTTCAAAGGAAAACAGCTGTATTGCACTAGTAGCAATACAGGTTAACTTCCACCATTTATCCTGGCCAAACCAATAAAACCCCAAGGATACCAGATTAATCCCCAGGACCACAGAGGTTACTGAGCATGGGAAAAATACCCAGTACTGGTCTAGACCCTCCAGTACTGAACAAAAAATACAGGAACTTGGCTAAAAGAGCTCAAAACGTGATAACCCCAATTCCTACGAACTGGAGGTTATCCTGTACTCTCCAGGGGTTGAAAATATTATATAAGGAGGTCTCTAATCCACCTTTCCAATACCCATTGTCATCTTTATCCAGCTATACACAGTTACTACGCACCACAGTCACTTTTTAGCACCAAAGACACCAGATCCACTCTCACCTGCACTCTAGGATCCCCTTGAGAACTCCAACAGCGCCCTACCCTCTCACCACAACTCCAAGACCCCCTTCAGAACTCTTCTGCGCCGTACCCGAATCCAGGTAAGTCTCTGGGCCAATAGGTTTGACCCAGAACCCCCCATTTCAATATACCACTTCGTGGTAAATCTGGGTTAAACCACCCCTGATATTTTATCAGGCCCCAGATCCAAGTTGGATCTCAACTTTAAAGGGTTAAACTACCCCAGGAATCCGTTCCTGGCCCCTAAATTAATCAGAGGGTTAAACAACCCCAGCATAGCTGGCCCCTCTGTTAATTTTATATAAAATTAACACCAAAACAACGGTGAAAACTAGTCCCCAGACTATTTTCCAACACCTTGCAGCTTGTGTAGCTAAAGGGTGTTCAGTCCCTGGCATCACAGAGTCTGACAAAAAGAAGATGACTGCTTTATTGAAAGTGAAAGATCTTTTTCAATATTGTGAAAAATCTCACTGACATTTAGATGATAATGATGCTAAAAAGAAATGTATTGAGGCAGCATCAATTATCGGCTCTCATATGGAGGATGAACTTTACAATATAATAGTTACGGAAAACTATCAATTTGATCCCTTTTACATTTGGGACAAGATTCAAAATGAATTAGCTGGTCTTACAGTTCTTAGTCTTTGTTGAGTATGGGATATTTGGTTAAATATAGTACTTACAAATAATTTAGGAGAATATATCTTCAAAGTAGAAAGTTGCTTACGTGAATTTGATACAATTCACCACAAGAAAAAATGGAGCAATCAAGGCTAGTTGCTTTGGCAAGAACAAAGGGACCCCTTTGTTCCTGTGAAAGCAACTCACCTTGGTTTCTCCATTTTTTCTGGTGGTGATTGGATTCAAGATGCCTCCCAAAACCATCAGTTGTACCTTGATTTCAAGAGTAACAAGCAAACAACCAAATATAATGGAGTGGTTGTTAATGGATGATGAAACATTAGCAACACCAGATATTCTATTTTCTAAATTAAAGAATATCGCCTTAAATGACCATACTAGAGTTGTCCATAATCCTGTTTTGGAAAACTCTGCTAATGCTATGATCACTAAAAGTAGACGTGGATTTAAGAGACCACCACCTGGATTTAAAAATGGCCAACACAATCCAGAAGCGACTCATAGTATTGAATCTTGTTGGGCATTACACCCAGAAATCAGACGTATAAATAATTATAATAGAAATAATAGGCCTAACACTTATACAATCAATAATCTTAGAAGTAGAATAACTAGTGGAAATAGGGCAAATAAATCAAGTTCAGATGATTATGCAGCACCAGCTTTTGCTCATTGTGCTATCTCTTCAGTGAATGAAACTGGATTTATTATAGATTCTGGTGCTAGTCACCATATTTTTAATAGCTTAACTTATTTTATAAATACTCGTGATATTAATATGAAGATTATCACTGGAAATGTTAATTCAGAATTATCAGCAATAAAGATTGGTGATGTAAATTTAAGATTAAAATCAGGAATAAATCTAAAACTATATGACACACTTTACTGTCCGGAAG
>KN361841.1:0-15108 GCA_000785685.1 Uromyces viciae-fabae
CTCATTCTTTTTGAGATATGGTCTCATTGCAGACCCAAGACCTGTTTTTTCTTTTGTGAGATTTCTGAGATATTGAAGCCTCATCTACAAGATTACAAGAAAAGCATACCAGGAAGATAAATAAAATAAAATTCTAATCAACAACAATTAATAACTCTGATGGGTAGGGAGTCATACTTTAGGATTGTTGAGACAATTTTATTTTGAATTGTGATGGGTGCACTGTGAAAGCCAGTATTAAGGTCATATATGATTGATTAGAGAGGTTTCAGGGAATTTTTTTTGATGTATAGTTAATAACTATTGTGATCTCCACATGATACTAAATATTATTCAGATAAAGCAGATACATCATAGGAGAAAATTTTAATACATTTTGAATGGATTGGATTTCCCACAATGATATTTAAACAATCTGTTTCCCATGGAATGAAGTTTTGTGTAGCTCATTTTCTATCTTGTTGTAGAGAAAAAACCATTCTTGTAATATTATTCTTTCATTTGGGTACCAATTAAGTTTTTAATTGGTTCATATACAACTCCACATAGAAGAATCTTGATTAATATCACTTGAATTTCTTGAAAATATTTGCATACAATGCTAAAAATCTTGTCCATATTGACCACTATTCTATTTTTAGACCATAAAACTATCCACCCCTCTGGAAATCCTATGGAATACAGTGTGTATTCAAAGGGATGAATATTTTTTTGTTGACTTTTTTGCCACAAAAAAAAAGGAACATCTGTACCAAAAAAGTTGACAGCTTAGATAAGCTTATCTGTGGAAAAAAAAACTTTCCTTCCAAAAAAAAAAAAAAATTGAGTTGCCGGCTGTGACAAAGCTCTTATTAACTTCTTATGTATATTTTTATGCAATCATTTCAATTTATTTTTTATTTTTTTCTTGAAAAAACTTACCTGGATGAGGAATTGGTGACGGGCGGGAGGCAGAGGGGGTTTTCGGGAGTAGTTGTTTTTTCCAGCTACAGTCAAACCTGTGGTACCACATACTACGGGCGGGAGGCAGAGGGGGTTTTCGGGAGTAGTTGTTTTTTCCAGCTACAGTCAAACCTGTGGTACCACATACTTGTGTAACAGAATAACCCCCCATGTTGCATAATCATTTCATTCCACCATGGTTGGTGTGCAGCAAATTGGAGTCTTACCACATAACGGGATACCACATGGAAATTTGAGCTAAAAATCAGGAACATTTTCTACCTAACCACATACATCTTCATACTCCAAAAAAAAAAAAATTCAGAACTCAACTACCGTCACCAGGAACCTGTCCTTCAATTTTTGCAGATTTTCTCATGGTTTTTAAGGAAAACCCTGACATTTGCTATATTCCCTGCGTGGGAAACACACTCTTTGTGCACCCTATTGCAAAAAGGCCAAGTTTAAACAATGCCACCAAGTCATGTGAAGAAATCAAACTCAATTTCTTCAAAAATTTCTTCAAAAAAATAAAAATAGAGAATGAAGAAAAAATCTCCTCTCTTCAATTGAAGCTTTCTAGTGGCCAATCAATAAGTTCAAAGGAGGAGCAATGGATGGATTGTGAAGGAAATCTAGTTGATGCCCAGTTAATCATGGATAAGATAGGATCATCTTCTGAAAATCAAGTCATCAAATTAGAATCCAGTGACATCAAGACTTTTATCACAATACTAGAATTTAGCTCCAATAAGGAGATGATTGTAAAAGAAATTACTGAACGCAAGCAGGAAGACTTAAAGCGCTCTAATTCTCAAAAGAAGTCTCAAAATTCTTTCAATGAAAATAAAAGTAAGAAACAAAAGGCAGACCACAACTCTGAAAGCACATCAAACTCAAAGATAAGCAATTCTTCCTATTCAGAGAAAGTTGAAGTACTTGATTGGCATCATATTAACGGCAAAAACCAGTCCAAAGATTTTCAACACTTCACCAAAATATATCCTCATCTCAAGATAAAACAACCACTTATCTCTAAATGGTTGAAAGATGAAAATTCAATCCAATCCAAAAATTTTCAAGCAAATAACTCTTCTTCTAAGAGAGTTTGGACTGTTTCACATCCTCAGGTTGAATCAGCTCTCATAGAATGGATGAAGCAAGCAACTCATTTGAACATGACTGTAACTGGTGAGGTTATCAAGGAAAAATGGAGAGATTTTGTACGACTGGCTGGAATCCCTTCTTTTGAATGGCTGAAATTGAGCTCAGGCTGGCTTGACTCATTTAAACACCATCATCAAATATGGTCTTATCAAAGACATGGAGAGGCTGCATCAGTAGATTGTTTGGCTGTTGATAGCGAGGTTGAGCGAGTTCAAAAAATAACTTCACAGTACGATCTTAAAAATATTTTCAACATGGATGAGACTGGATTGTTCTACTCGTCAGTACTTGATGATCCAGATCTTCATCTTCCCGTTTTTTTAGTTGAACAATCTTTTTTATTTATTTTAGGATGCCATCTGATACTGGTATTGCATTCAAAAGAATACATGGGATCAAGGGAAACAAAACCCTAATCACTGTGGCTTTCACCTGCAATGAAGATGGATAAGAGATGAAGAATCCACTGTTCATTTGAAAGTCAAAGAATCTGAGGTGCTTTAATAAAAAGCCAGCATCTTATTACAACTACAAATATGCACACAACACAAATGCATGGATGACAGCTGAAATCTTTCAACACTGGTTGAAGAATTGGAACTCTTGGCTCAAAGAGGAGAATCGTCATGTACTTTTGTTGTTCGACAACTTCAGCGGTCACAAGGTTCCTGAAGAAGGTGTATCCAATATTCAAGTTGAATTTTTTGCTCCCAACCTCACTAGTCATGTCCAACCATTAGATGCTGGAATAATTAAATGCTTCAAGTCACATTCGTCATGTACTTTTGTTGTTTGACAACTTCAGCGGTCACAAGGTTCCTGAAGAAGGTGTATCCAATATTCAAGTTGAATTTTTTGCTCCCAACCTCACTAGTCATGTCCAACCATTAGATGCTGGAATAATTAAATGCTTCAAGTCACATTATCATAAAAAAGCAATGGCCCGATCAATCAGTATTTTTTTATGAAGAAATCAAATCTAACTGTACTAGAACTCCAATTGATACCCTTTTTAATGTCAACCAATAAACTGCAATGAAGATGGCTAAGAAAGCCTGGCAAAATATTTCAAAACAAACTGTTTCAAACTGTTGGGGTGCCACTAAAATAACTAAGCAAGCACACGAAGGCTGCTTAGAAGGAATTCAGAAAACAATCAATCAAGGTGAAGCTTTTCTTGAGTCTCAACTCAACAGCTTAGAATATATTGGTGTGGTTTTGCCTGTGAATAGAATGTCAATTGCAAACTTGTTTAACCCTGAAGGAGAAAACAGCATTGTTACCTCAACCTGCCAAGAAATTTTTGAAATGGTCCAAGAAAATGATGAGGATAATAATGAAGAGGAACCAATTGAGTGTCCAATTCTCCAACCAACAAAGAATCAGATGGTTAAAATTATCTCTGAAGCTCTCTGCTATTTGGATGAAGAAGATGATCCCGAGGCAAATCAGGTTAGAATCATGTTGGAGAAGTATCAGAAAAAAATTTTAACGGACCTTCATTTCAATGGTTGTCAAACTGAAATCAACACATTTTTTAAGCCTTTGAATCATAAATTGGTAAATACAAATTTTATTCTCTATAGAATATATATGATACTGATGTTCACACCTTGACCATATTCCTCTGTTAAAATTGGTAGAGTCCTATTCCGAGATAACTCTAGGTACATATGGAGGTGGGATTTGTTTTGCGTATGATCTTTCTTGAGCAAATTCAACCTTTTTGATAGATCAGATGTCAATAAAAAATCTACATATATGTTCAATTTTGGATTTCAGCTTTGTCTCAAGTAAGAACAAAAGTAGAATGCCAAATTGAAGTGAATCATTACCTGGCTCTTGCACAAGAGATTGAAAATTTCCATACCCAATAACAAATCCTATTCTCAGAAGTTTCCGAAGATTACTAGCATTACAATATTAAAAGAAAATTTTGGATTCAAGCATGACATACCATTAGTTTAACAAAACTTTTGTAATTTCTTTTTCTTTTCTTTTTTTTTTTTTTTTGGAAAAACTTACCTTAATGGCATAGCCTCTTCTATTGTGACAAGATTTGGACCAATGATCTCTTGCCAATGAGAAAATATTGACTGGTGTTTCTCAACCAAAAAAATCTCCAAAACCACATGATTCTATGTGGTTTTGGAGGGTTTTCTGAAGCGCATAACTATGCAGTTAGGGAGATACCACTGCATAACCCCCCAAACCACATAAAAAGTTTGTTCCACCAAGGGGTATGCGGTTTCAAGGGTTTGACTGTATCACCGAAAAACCCTCGTTCATAAAACAAGGAAAACAAATTCAAGCATTGAATAAATCCAACATCGAAAATCATGTTGAATCAAGCACTCGCCCGAGCACAAGCTCAACCACTTGGAGCTAGTTTAGCACTAGGCAGAACGGCGGCTCATCGACAATTAATCATTAAGAAAAATTACCAACAAATTAAATCTATTCACATTGAAAACTCAGTAGGAAACGTATGCGTTATCTTTTAAAAATATGGTTTCAAAAAGAAGTTCATCTGCATCATTCCACTTAAAGAAAAAATAATAATACTGAAACTGTTAACCTTTTATCCGTTCTTGAAAAATGTACACATGTACGTAGACTTTGCCATTCAAATTTAGGGGTCCCGAGACTTCTAAAGCAGCTGTGGCTACTAAAATGGTCATCTTCTTTACCGTTGGTTTCTTTACTCCTTTCGCCATTGCTCGCTATCAGATGTAAGTTCTATCATTTCTCTTCCTTTTTCATCTTCAGTTTTACTCACTTTGTTCATTTTCGCATGTTGATTCATACTTGTAGGAAAAAATCGGGTGCTTGGCCTTGAACGAATTATTGAATTTTAAACAATTAAATAGCTGATACATAAAAAACAGATACAAAGAAAAAGAAGATTTCTTTTCTCTGTTATGTATTGTTGAGAAATCAATAGAATAACATCAACTAATCTTGAATCAATAAAGTTAAAGTCAAAACAAGAATATCGTTGTGTTTTTGGTCAAGATCTAGTTTCTGATCTTTCATATATATAACTTAAGCATGAGATGGAGACAATTTTTTCAGCAGAAACTAAGAAAGCATTGAGGAAAAAAATGATAATACAAAATACAATATGTATAAAGGTTAGAAACAAGATGATTTAACCGTCCCATTCTTGAACAACAGCTAAAGAATTACCAGATCTAATTTTAGAACTAGAGGCACGATTAGCATGAGATGGAACAAAAACCAGTGATTCTCTAATTGGTTTGGATAATTTTTTCCTCTTTTCCAAGAACACTGAACTTGGCATCGTAACCACCTAAATAATAATAATAATAAGAAAATTCAATAAATGAAGTTACATTTCCATGATCTAAATGGAGTTTTGATTATTGGATGTAGAAAAAAAGCACCAACAATATCTTTATCATTATCCCAGCGAAAACTATCAGCCACGATATGTTCTTCGTAGCGTCTAAGAGTATATTCAGTTTGCCCCAACTTCAATTTTCGAAAATCAAAGGCGATGATATAAGGGCCAATAGAAGTGACAATAGTCTTTTCTATAGCGTCCTTTCCTTGATTAAATCTTTTAATATAATATCAAAAAATTCGATTGTTAGATTGCATGTATATTTAACATGTGTGCGAATATGCTTACTTGGCATGTTTAAATCGAAAGGGAATTTTTTCAGCATGGATTTGAGCGCGATGTTCAGGAGTGAGTTCGAGCCTTTTACCAGTGGGTTTTTGAGAAGCAGGAAAGCTTTTTTGAAAACCCAAAAGTCCGGAATCAGGTAGTTGACAATCTACTAAGACTAAATATTTTTCACACGTAGCGATACAATATTTACCATCTTTAGAAACATCTATGTGTAAAATAGGATCTTTCATAGCAGGTAATAAAGTTTTAGCATTCTTTCCAATCTGATCATCAAATAATCGAATCTCTCCTGTATTTGATCCTATGGCAATTTGTCCATTTTCTGTTGTTGCTGCGCATGAAAAATCAGTCTTTGTCTTGTAACTTTTAGATTCTCCTGCTACTGCTTTATATCCACTTAGTCTTGGATCAATAGTGTAAAATGAATTGGCGGATGTCCCTAAAAATGTTCCTTCCGGACCCATTTGACTAAATTTTGTTCGCGGGAAAAAATCTCGAAGTGATCCTTCTTTACTAATTTTCCATTCTTCTACCACTTTACCAGTTGCTAGGTCAAGGTTATAAAGAGAATTAGGGTTGGAAGGGTCTTT
Source organism: Uromyces viciae-fabae (assembly GCA_000785685.1). Lineage (NCBI taxonomy): Eukaryota > Fungi > Basidiomycota > Pucciniomycetes > Pucciniales > Pucciniaceae > Uromyces > Uromyces viciae-fabae. Next base: position 6,358 of record KN361841.1, read on the forward strand.
CAAAACCATTGTCGTATCTTGTCCGTGTAACTATTGAAGCAAAAGGGTGTGTTTCGGCCGTCCATTTTCATGAATTTAAAAAATCATCAATATATTAATTCAGTCAATTCAACACCCAGAAGTACTGACCATGATTTTGGACGGCATAAGGTCACGTTTACCATCAGGCGTACAAATGTCAGGAATCGTAGCCATAAATCTGCATCATTGAGTAATCCATGGTCATGAAAAATTAATCATCCGTTTTCATGTGTAAGAAATAAAAGAAAAATGTGAAAGATTAAAAAGAAGAGGGTAATTACTTGAGTTTTTGATTGGAAGTAGGTTCATTCTTGAATAATCCTAACATGTTTCCACGAACGACAAAGGATACATCTTCTTTGAATCCAACGGTAAGTTGTGAATTCTTAGGACCAGTGTTTTTGGCACGAAATCTACGCAATTGAGCGTCTTCTTCTTCTTCATCACTACTGGGCAAATCTGTGAACCAACCAGAAGGCAGGGAAAATGTAAAAAAAAAAGAAACTGATAAGCCATGGTGATAGTTGACCCGCTAAAACTACAAAGGAAAGGGTTTGAAAGAACATTGACCATCTTCTTCGCTTTCTTCATCTTCTTGCTCATCTAATTCTTGATCATTTGCATCGTTAAGAGTCTCCTCCTCAATCAAACCGTACCTCAATCGATCCCATCCTTTACTGGCATTGTCTTGATTCCCATAAGTCCCAATTCCATTATCTCGCTCATATAACGCTTTGGTAAAAGCTTCTTGGGCAACGATAAACTGATCATGACAATCTATACTTTGTGGAAATCTTAATACCCATGTATACGATTGTTCTGATTGGGTATCGTTAAAAAAGACCGCTTCCTACAGAAAACGAAATAAAAATCAAAATTGATACAAGAAGCACTAAAATTGCAATTTTTAGAGAGTGTGCAAAAAAACAAAACAGCGGAAATTCTTACATTTCTACAAACTAAATTATTTTCCTCTTCGATATTGGTAGAAATTAATCGAAGGTTATTCAACGTAGGATCAAAGACTCTGATCCAACAAATATTACGATCAGGATTGCTAGGATCAGAAACCAATAATTCTACAATAACGTTAGATCTGTATAGTTTGAAACCAATTTCATCACTATCGAAAAGATAAAGGTTACACGTTGATGACCAAGATAGTCTAGCTTGATCATTGCTTGGTTCATTTTCTTCATTGGTAATTGGTAAATCTAATTCCGTAGTTGCTTTTTGATGATCATGTTCAATGAGTTGGGAAGATGTCGATGAAATGGGTTGGTCTCCCTCGTCGTTTGGCTCCGACTCCTCCTCATACAATCCTTCAGGGGTATTTTCAACTTGAGGTTGAAAGTGATGAGTGGCCGATGCAGTAGGGGTAGTGGGATTTTTAGTTGGAGAAAGAGTAGCATGTCGTGCAGGAGATTGGGGAGATTGAGGGTTTACGATTTGAACTTTTTTGGGCGGGCTTGATTCTCGTTTGATTGGGATTGGAGGAGTTAGAGGTTGTCGGGGGACAAATGAAGTTTTAGAATGACTGGGTATTGGTGAGGCTGTGGTGGTTGCTGGATCTGCAAGACTAGTTCCCTTGAGTTGATCGACTATCTCATCAGCCGCAGATGAATCGCTCGGATCTTCTTCAGACTCATACTCATCGATATTGGTAGATAAGTTAGAATTAGTTTGCGATGGTTGTTCGATTTCTGAACCTTCACTATGGCTGCTGGGTGGGCGAGATGCATGAGGCGGTTGAAGGGGGGAAATGATTTCAGATTGTGAGTGAGTTGAACTAGAAACATCAGAAGAAGAAAATGAAAGGATATGGTGAGTTATTTGCTCATACCAAGCCGTAAACTATCAATATGTGTATATTAAAAAAACCAACTTGTGTTCCAATGCCATCATTTCTTCTCCGGGGTGATATCTGAGTGCCAATAATTCTTCTTCGGGAGCTTCCGAGTTGTCACGTTCATTAATAGCCTCCCACTATGAGCGAAAAGAATAACGAAATCTGATTAGTTAACTAGAAACTGTCGATGAGTTTAATTGAAGCTTTTGTTTTGGTTTGATGAAGTTGTGAAGTATCGCTGACGATGCACAGATAAATAGCATCAGTAACTTGCGTAATTCTATCTTTGGAGCATTCTGGATGATGAATATTGACAACGAATTCAAATCTTTCAGAAAAATCTGGTGAAGAAACATCGACCCAAGAAAATGCGATGGTAGTCATTCCTTCATCGTCACCAATCTCATCCTCAGTTTGATAAACTCGAAATTTCAGTTTCTCATCAAGCAAGAAAACCTTTTCAAAATCTTCTTTTTTTTAAATAAGTTTTCGAATTCATTCATCAGATTTGGTGAATTGTTTCAGTAAATGAATACTGCTCACCATCGTCATCTGAGACTTCATCTCCCCCTTCAATTGACCTGTCAATAACCAATTGATAATGAAAAGGAGCTGGTGTGCTTTGGATTCTAAGACTTGCTTCCAAATATCTATTAAAACGGATGCTCGAGTTAAATGAGCTTTTTTATTTACTAGTAAGCATAGTTCTTTGAGTCTTACACGCATTCCTTGATAAGTTTAGTGGTGTGCGACGGTCGAATTAGATTCAAACGACCAGCTGGCAGATCTACCAATCCTTGTGATTGGCCAGATTCCGAGTCTTGCGATTGAAAAGGAGGGAGAGTTAAGTTAGTCAGAGCTGTTTTGTTATAATTTATCTGATGCGGTGGAAATTCTTACTATGACGGTCTGAAGCCCCAAGGAGAGACGATACTGTAAGAGGGCGGGAGAGAAGTGATCAGATTAGCAGCGGATGAAAGGCATTTGACTTGGGGACAGACTTTTGCCTTGAATCTGGATTACTCAATGGAATGGTGACATGGGAAAAATAGGTTAGTTGAATAGATTGTTTTTTTTTTCGTAGGGCATACAAATTTTACTAACGAATCCAAACATGGTATGATATGATGTTGTTGAGGTTGTTTTAATTGTTTGAAAGCTCTTGTTGTTGAAAGAAAGGGAAGAAAGAAATTAAGAAATTTGGAAACCCTACTGCGCCGCGCGTTGAATAGGCAAATTTTGAAATACCATACCACCTGCAAGATTTTTTCTTGTCTTACTACTAGATGCCAGCTGAGCTAAATGTTTGACTAAACTTAGCTTAATTTAGTATGGCATGAATATAGTTACGCCAACAATACCCTCTGAAGTTACTAGCTCCCTGAAAAGCAATAATTTTTGCCAAATAAAAGGAAGATTCCCTATGAATAGGTTGGGCCTATCAGTTGTGTTGTTCCAAAAACTAGTCAAACTAAAACTGAACAAGAATTAAATCATCTCACAATATTAAAAATAGAAGAAGATTTGTAATAAGTCTCTAACTCACTGTGTTTTTTTTTTTTTTTTTTTTTTTTTAAAAAAAAATTTTTTTAGACCAGACAACATTGAGAAAAGTAAAATGGAATAATGAGATTTTCGTCACACAGAAGTTAACACACAAGACTGGGGGGGTGGGCACAAGAAGGTAAGGTGAAAGGATGTTGAGCTACTGTAGGTGGATATTGTGTCTCAAGCTGATGGAATAAATCCCAGGAAGTGGGAGAATGTGATCAAGTTGAAGGGAAGGTCATAAGGACAAGGAAAATTTCAAGTGAAGAATTAAATTTCAAATAAAGAATTAACATTCAAGTAAAGAATTAAATTTCAATGAAAGAATCAAGAGATTTGATTGTATGAGGGAGGATAGAATGAGTTAAACAACAAGTTTTACATGATTTTCTATATGAAAGTTTGACCTGAGTGGATGTAATCCAATTGACAGGTCCTGCGGGCCCTGACGGGCCAAAACTGCTTTGTTTGAAATAATAGACAAAACAACGCAATTACACTCCCACGGACCTTTGAAAAATAGAAGTGTCACGGAAAAATGTCACACTAAGGAAGTTGATATTTTTCCTGGATAAAAAAGATAGTTTTATCCCGATAAAAAATATAAATAGACATGGGAAAAGAAAATCAATATGAAAAGTATTCTTTCAAATATCAATTGAATAGTAAAAATGACACATTTAGTTCAAAAAATCATAACTCAACTATTTCAATTGATAAAGATAAATAGAAATCATACAGATCATCCTTGGAAGACATATTTCCAAGGATAAATTCCTCGAGTACAGATCATGTACCATCTTCATTTCACATTGCCCACAGAATTGATCAATTACCTGCATAATGCAGCCTACATTCTGTCCTACATTCTGTGAGACACTTACATATCAATAAAAGCGCCCCAAGAGGATTGAAAAAGATATAAATAGAGCTCTATTTTTTTCCTCTCATCCCCCATCACTTACCATAGCTTAAATATATATTTACATACATATTTTTTACACCCAAAGTCAAAAATCAGTAAATTCAGTAACTACCCAGTGAATCCAATCTGTCTAGCTACACAGACTAAACTCTTAGCTATTTATATTCAACCCCAGTTCTTCTAAGAACCTCTGAGTTCGTGGTAAGTAAGAGAATACTAATAGTGAGTAGTATTCCCATTCTTTTCTTATATCATTAACTTAAAAACTAGGGCATTAAAGCACCCCTGCATAGCAGGCCCCTATAAAAGGGATTTTAAAAGCACCCCTGCTCTGCAGGCCCCTAAGACGAAGAGGGAATTAAAGAACCCCTTCCCAGCAGGCCCCTCTTCTTAAATTTTTTATAAAATTTTATATTTATTTATTAAAAATAAAAATAAAATCATTAAAAAAATTATTCAAATACTCAAAAATTAGAGTATAATAAATTCTTGCACCTTGTGTAGCTAGTAGAGTTAAGCTCTAGGCATCACATAGGCTGACACCTAAAGGGTTTCCCTGACACAGCAGTGGATGCTTAGGAACCCAACCACTCACCACTATGCCAGGGCTACCCTGGAAGTAAGTCCTTCTTTTATATCTATCACTCACTTCAATTTTTTTTTTCTTTTTCTTTTTCGTTTTTTTTTTTTTTTTTATACTAAACTGTTTTTATATTTTTTTTCTTTCAATTCCAATCCACCAGCTCTACCCCAATTGCAACCAACTGTTTGCTCCAATCCTGACCGGACCCTTTTTCTCGTAAGTTTTTTTTTCTTTTTCTTTTTTTTCCCTTCAATTCTGATCCACCACCCTCCCCACCAACCTTACCAGTGCGCTCCGTAAGTTGTTCCTTTTTTTTTTTTTTTTTTTAAACAAAGCTGACAACTCTGCCTTGCTACCCTACCTGCCGACTTGCCTAGACCCGCCGACCTGCCTTGCTACCCTCCTGCCTCGCTACCCTGCCAAGCTACCTGCTTCACTGCCTTGCAACCCTGCCTGCCAACCCGCCAAGCTACCCTGCCCGCCGAAGCTGCCTACCAACCCGCCAAGCTACCCTTCCTTCCTTGCTGCCTCGCTACCCTGACCTGCTTTGCTACCCTGCCCGCCGAAGCTGCCTGCCGACCCGCCGAGCTACCCTTCCTGCCTTGCTGCCTTGCTACCCTGACCTGATTTGCTACCCTGCCCGCCGAAGCTGCCTGCCAACCCTCCGAGCTACCCTGCCTGCCTTGCTACCTCTCTACCTGCTGACTGCCTCGCTACCCCTACCTGCTTAGCTACCCTTCCTGGCGAAGCTGCCTGCACCCACCGAGCTACCCTGCCTGCCGACCTGCCTTGCTACCCTACTGCCTCGCTACCCCGCCTCGCTACCCCGCCTCGCTACCTGCCCAGCTACCCCCTACCTGCTTAGCTACCCTGCCTGCGGAGCTACCCTGCTGTCGCCTGCCTAGCTTTTCTACCCTGCCCCAAACCTGCCTGCCGACTCCCTGCCTTTCTACCCTGCCAACCTGCCTCGCCTGCCTAGCTTCGCTACCCTGCCCCAAACCTGCCTGCCGACTCCCTGCCTTGCTACCCTGCTAACCTTCCAAGCTACCCTGCCCGCCAAACCTTCCTGCTGACCTGCCAGTTCCCTGCCAACCTGCCTGCGTCGCTACCCTGCCTTGCTACCTGCCAAACCATGCCTAATTGCTACCCTGCCTGCCTACCTGCTAGACCTGCCGAGCAACCTACCCTGCCTGCCTGCCTGCCGACCGCCCCTGCTAGCTTACCTGCCCGCTCTGCCGAGCTACCTGCCTGCCTGCCGACTGCCCCTGCGAGCCTACCTTCCCGCCCTCCTGCTAGCCTACCTGCCCGCCCTGCCAAGCTATCTCCCCTGCCTGCCAAGCCTACCCTGCATGATGATACTAGCATACCTACTCGCCCTGCCGACCCACCTCCCAGCCAAACTCAATCGTATTTTCCCCCTGCTACGTTGTGAGTGTTTTTTTTAATATAAACTTTCTTGACTCAATCCTTCTTCCTTATTTTCCGCCTCGCTCTCCTTGCCCCTCACTGTCACCGGATACGGAGAATCAATCACCAATAATCCTAGGCAGACATCTTCCCCTCCTCCAGATGAAGCAAACAAAAAAATTAAAAAAAAAACTCGAGGTGTCGCCATAAGCGAGTTTGATGATGTCAAGTTATATTTTGAAAAACCAACACGTGGAAAAGATGAAGTAAGTACAAGTCACAACTTTCCTCATTCTTAGTCTATTTTTGCATGGTGTACTCACATAAACTGGAACATTCTTTGTAGACTACGGGACCCAGGCTCTATTATTGATGCAAGTGGTGTTCTAACACATACAAACAAGCCAAAGATAGCCAATCAAATCTTTTGAAACACCGTGATGGCGATCTCATACGAACTGCATGCCCTCAAAGAAAAGAGGCCATCAAGGCTGGAGCAAACCTCCCGATGACCTTGGAAGAGCAAGAGGAGGAAAAAAAAATGTGTGATTCAAACACCACAATGATGGCCAGCTATATCCAAACCACTGCCTATGAGCCAAAAGTCCAAAACCAAATTATAGTCACGTGGCTGGTTTGATATGCCCTTCCATGATCGCGAATTGAGGATGACATCATGTGAATCTCCTACTCCTACGCTCGACAGGGAATAAAGATTTTTTCTCAAACTTGGGCTGCAACAACCGCACACAAGTTGTACATTAATTTGCAGGAAAAGGTCATTTCCACTCTCCAGGTAAGGATCAAGCTTCAATTAATGTATTGTTAATCTTCAACTAACCTCTTTTTATCTGATCACAGGGCATTAACTCGAAAATAACCCTGATCCATGATGTTTGGACCACAAAAGGCAATCACCAGGCCTTCTTGGGTATATCTGCCTCTTACAATTCTGACAACTGGAATTATAAAGTCTTTCATCTAGGTCTCAAGTATATCGCATGGACCCACAAGGGTTGATATCTTGCAGTCCCCTTTTCCAACATAGTATTGAAGAACTCACTTCACAAGAAGATGAGTAATATTGAATGATCTCTCACTTGTCACTAATTGATCTCTTACTAATAAAACCAAGCTTGCTTATTTTATTTTTGTTTTAATTTCTCCACATTTTAGCTAAGACAACTGATTCAGGTTCAAAAAACGGCACAATGACATCTGAGGTTGATTGTATAATCCTCAAAAAAACCGGTGTCAATGTCAACCTCAGCAACAACCACATCAAATGTTTCTGCAATAAACTCACCCTCATCCTGTCTGCTGGGCTCAAAGCGATTGACTTGGAACCTGACGGATTGGCACTCTAAAAGTATGGAGTGCTTGGATTTCTTCCAGAACTCGAAACAATTGGTGAAGAGTCTGAGGGAGTTCTACTGGAGCAGGACGACATTGTTCATACCAATGATGAGGCAATTATTCTTGATGATATCTCGGATGAGGAGGGAAAGGAAGATGAGTCGGATTCCTCTCCAGCATCACCTAGTTCTACTGTCAATTCTAGTCCATGTGTTGTCTCCTTATTTCATAAGGTATGTGTTCAGTATTTATTGGAATTGGATTCCAGTCCATAATCAAAATTGAAGCAAATTTTTTCATCATTTGAGGTAGACTTTGTGATTCAACGTATCACTTCTTCTGCGGCCAAACAATCTGAATTCAATGTATGGTCAAAAAAACTTGAATATGGAGGCCCTACTCTCATTGCCGGCTATGGGATTTGTTGGAATTTCCAGTGGGAGAGCAGGGACCGTGCATAACAGGCTCGTAACGTGATTGTAAGGCTCATTGAGAACAAACAAGATAGGCAAGAAAACGAAGGGGGTAAAAATTATTACCGTGATTATGAGATCAGTCAGAGCGACTGGGAGATTGTGAGGAAGCTGAATGAATTGCTTGGGGTAAGTTTTCATTCATTTATGGTTCACATCAATCAATGTTTTTTTGATCAATTAATTTACTATGAATGATGATGTAGGAATTTTATTTTATCCCTAAAAAAATGGAGGGTGACCGTTCCTCAGCAGGCCTGATGCTCGCTGAATACAAATGCATCAAAGATTTCCTCAAAAAACGGCTTTCTTCTGGTAACGAGCCTGGATTCAAGTCAATGATTGTCAAAATGCTGCAAAAGACTGAGGAGTACCTCAACGAAGCATTGGACTGTGATGCCGTCCTTCTAGCCACCATTCTTAACCCCTCCTATTGAGTATCTATTTTCAAGGTTTGGTTCCCTTCATCCTATAGCCGGGCCGAAAATCTACTTCAACAAACTTACAACGATTGAAAGTTGGTGGTTGAACTTGAAGCTAAATTCAGTTTAACCAAAGGTTCCGAATCACAGCCTCCAAGCCAATGCCA
>KN361842.1:0-14748 GCA_000785685.1 Uromyces viciae-fabae
TGCACCATAGTCTTCATTTCCCCTTCATAAGTGATGGAATTTGTGTAACATTCTTGTTAAACTTTTGCTGAGGAATCTAAAAGAAACCTAGTTTATGAATTATCATCATTGATACTGGTATTTGAAGTGATCCTCAAGAATTGGTAGTTGCTTGAGGGATTCTTTTAATTACTTCAGTATCTTCAGACTCTAGTCAATTCCTCTGCCTCATCATCATCATAAAGTAATTTGGTGAGAAAGAACTCCTCAATAAAATTGATCTCAAATCAAATCTAATATCCTTCTTTTTAGAGTTTCATTTGAAGATATTACAAATCAACTTGATTGGATTAATTAACCTGAAGTCTTGCTTTCAACGTTGGAGTATCAACTTAACTTTTGTCAGAAAATTCAACGTCAAGACATTGGTGAAAAATTATCAGATTTAGATCATTTCTGATCCATCAAGATATTGCTGTATGATTTTCTTTTTCAAATATTTTATTTCTTTATTTAAACTGATGTTTTTACTTTTATGCCTTGTTTGATTTCTTATATTAGTCTTGACCTAAATTAGTTCTAGTCTGTTTTCTTCTTCCCTGCCATATTTCTATTTCTTGAAACTCTATTTTGTGGTATGAATTCTTCAGTATCTCTATCAAAGTTGTCTTCTTTTTATTCAAATTTTATTCTTTTATTTTTTAGCTTTGGTTTTGGTTTTTTGTAATAAAGTCAAGTTTTATCAATAATTCCTGGAATTGAGGTATATCCTGTAACTCTGCAGCAGAGTAGCATTTGTGCATAGAAAACAATAGCTATGAGCCAATTTTTTAGACCAATAAAGCCTTACAATAAATTGTAGATTATTTAATTATAAGTAAGGGCAGGACTAGTACCTAGAGTTATTATTCCTCATGATTTGAATATCAAAGCCTGATATAGTGCAACTCATTGTAAAAATAAGCCCCCAACATTGTGAGGGCAATATCACAATTTAAATTTCCCTCAAGGTGTGGTTCTATGTGATTCCTCTCTGTTGAAAAATCTCAAAAAGGGGGCAATCTACCCATCCACTCAGATTTCTGGATGGAAGCGACTCCATCGAACTCACTGAAAAATTCTTAAACAACTCCTTTTTGGAGGTTTTATTAATATTGTGGTTTAGGTTCTGCGTGTAGTGACAAGGTCGCACAGCAGGAGGGGCTTAATATAAACCTAGTTATTAGATTATAAATAGTCGTCCTAAGTTGTTCCTTCTATTTTCTTTAGCTAGTTTTACCCACATACTAGACTCACTCACATTCGTGTCGTGCGCTCTAGGTTAGTCATTTATCTTCTTTCATTATTTCTTCATTTCAACATAGCTTAGTTTGTTATTACATTGTTCTAGGTTGGTTTTATTTGTGAATCATCTCTTATAGCGTGAGATTCACTGCTGATCATTCTGATCGCTAAAGGTTATGAGCCCAGCCTAGCGGCTTAACAGATTCACCAGCTTTAATATTACACTAGAATGTCGACCAATACCTCCCAAACTCTCCTTCCTATTCTATCAGATACAACTTTCGCAGTATGGAAGAATCAAATATTAGCCTACTTTATGGAACATGGCTTAGACAAGTTCGTAGAATCGGATGAGAAAGAACCTCAAAACGAGGTGAAACGCCAGGCATTCAATGAAAAGAAGGGGGGGCTATATCATTTCAAAATCACCAACTTATTCTCTAACTACAAATTTTTATATAATTTAAAACGTAAGAGTGAAGCTTTTGAAATATTTAAATCATTTTACCAAAAAACAACCAATATGCAACAGACCAACATAGTGAATTTAGTCACAGATGGAGGCGGCAAATTCACTTCCATCAAATTTGAGAACTTCTTGAGCAAAAAATGCATAAATCATCAGATTACTGCACCATATACACCACAACAAAACTCTGTGGCTGAACGTGGAAATTGGACAACTTCTGAGAAAGCAAGGGTGTTGCTTAAGCAAGCCAATCTTCCTCCTACGCTTTGGGGTGAAGTGGTTGTAACGGCGGTTCTCTACGAAAATATCACTCCCATCCAAAGACATCGGTGGGAGGTGCCCTTTCAGACTTGGCACGGAGTTCCTTTCAATTACTCTTGACTACACGTCTTTGGCTGCAGAGCCTACATCAATATCCCGAAGGGGAATTGAGACGGAAAATTTGGTGATACGTCAAAAATGGGCGTGTTGGTAGGCTATCGGCTGGTTGTACTAAACTGGCGTATACTCATGTCAGACGGGAGGGTTGAGTACAGTCATGATGTTCAATTTATTGAAACAGAGTTACCAGGAATCTCCCCCTCCTTGTCAGTCGATGGTCCGTTTATTTTACCTTATTTTGTCAAAGACGGCTTAGAGGAAGTCAAACAAACAACAGCATCACCTGGTCAAAGCTCATCTCATTCGAATACGCAGTTGTTTTCATCCGACGAAGATGAATCTGAAGATGATGATGACGACCAAGATTTCCAATTGACACTTACTACAGGCCCACTACCTCGTGAACATTCACCACCTCCCATTAAAACAGCCGCATCAACATCTGAGTCAGCCTCTCGGCCAAAACCTGGGTGGGATTGGCAGCTTAGGGGTAAAACACCAAAAGACATCAATCTTGAGATTGATCCGTCTCAAATAATCACGGAAAAACACCGGGCCAACATCGCCCGGGCATTTGTCGCGTCTCAACCATGGTATGAAGTGCACCACGCTCTAGCGTTGCTACCTTCAGTCTCACCACTTGACAAGACTCACAAAACGTACAAGCAAGCCACAATGGCTCCCGACTGGCAAGAATGGGAGCATGCAATCAAGCTTGAACTAGAGGCAATGGAGCGTCTGGGTGTTTGGGAGGTCGTGCCTATCCCAGCTGGTGTGTCTCTCCTTGGCACAGTCTGGGTATTCAGGCGAAAATTCAATGCTGATGGTGAATTGGTGAAGTACAAGGCAAGGTTGTGCGCTCAGGGGAGTGCTCAGGTCAAGGGTCTTAATTAAAACGAGACTTTCGCTCCAACTGGTAGATTGGCAGCATTGAGGAAAGTCCTGAAGTGAGGAGAGGTGGTGTAGCACAGACCTTGGGAAGATAATTGAGGCTCAATCAGCCTTTGGACGTAAGTGAGGAGAGGTGTTGTAGCACAGACCTATGGACGAGTTAGAAGGAAAAAGAAGTGATCTTTAATTATCAAATCATAAAAAGAAGAAAAGATGAGAAAGTGGAAAAACAACCTTGGGAAGATAATTGAGGCTCAATCAGCCTTTGGACGTAAGTGAGGAGAGGTGGTGTAGCACATACCTATGGACAAGTTAGAAGGAAAAAGAAGTGATAAAGAAAAAAAGAAAATAGAAACGACAAAAGGTTTTATTATGTATTTACAACACTAAGCCCCCTGGCATTGTTTTTCTCTAGCCCCCTTATTTTATTCCCTATATCTCACATACCCCCTCACTGATCATCTTTTCTTTAAATCATCTGAACCCATTATTTTCTCTAAAAATTCTTTGATTTTGTTTCCAGTCAGATTCTTAGTCATTAAGTCAGCTGGTAGGATTGAGGTTGGCATATAATGTAGTCTAATTGTTTTATCTAGGACATAGTCTCTAATAAAATAATACCTGAAATTCATATGACATGTTCCGTGGTGATATATCTGGTTTGATGCTATAGCCATGGCACTTTGGCTATCACTGTAGATGTTAATCTCAGGTTTAATGTTAAGCATCTCTTGAAACAGATTCGAAAACCAAAGCATGTCTTGAGCGCATTCAGTAAGCAATACAAGCTCTGACTCAGCTGAAGATCTGGCAGAGACTTGTTGGAAGTGACTCCTCCAACCAATCGTGCCTTTATAGTGAACCAGACTTCAGGATTACGATTTCGCACCAGTCGCTCCATTCCAATCGGCGTCAGAATACCCAATGATTCGCGAGTTTGAGTGATTCAATTCATTTAGTCCGAATTTGAGGGTGTAATTTTTGGTGTTCGCTAGGTATCGTCGTCAGAATACCCAACGATTCGCGAGTTTGAGTGATTCAATTCATTTAGTCCGAATTTGAGGGTGTAATTTTTGGTGTTCGCTAGGTATCGTAAGACATGTTGAGCTGCATCAAAATGAATCTTCAAAGGATTTTCCAGGAATTGAGCTAAAGTGCTAACCGCATGTGCAATGTCAGGCCGAGTGCATTGTACAAGCCATTGAAGCAGCCCTATGATTTGTCAGTATTTAAATGGAGGATTTACAAGTTCTACACTAGGCTTGTCTTTTTCAACGATCCAGTTGCTTGGAAGAGGAGTAACCGTACTTCGGTGGTTGCTTAGTTTAACTTCGGAGAGAACGTTGTTGATGTACTTGTCCTGAACTAGAGAGATACATTTATCATTCTGAGAAATTCTGATGCCGAGAGCGTACCGCACAGGTCCCAGGTCTTCCATCTCAAAGATATTGCTGATCTTTGACTTGAACTCATCAATCCATGACCCTCCAAAAATCAGGTCGTTGACGTGAGCATACAAAAAGAATGGGCGTTTAGGATTGCGACTAGTGTAGACACACGGATCAGTTTTGGTGCTCGTTAGACCAATTGTTCCCAGGGAGTCGGACAGAGCTTTCCTCCAGCATCAAGGGCTTTGTTTTAACCCATAAAGGGACTAGTTGAGTTTTAGAATTTTGTCGGTAAATTCTCCTTTGAGGCCTTGAGGTGGAAAAATATACAACATTTCTTTGGGAATGCCATTTAGAAAGGCACAATTTACATCCATTTGATGTACCTGAAAATTTTGTTCCTGGCAGACAGTGAGTAAAAACCGCAATGAAGTTAGTTGACCGGTAGGTGAGAATACCTCGTTATAGTCAATCCCCTCCCGTTGGCTGAAACCTCTGACGCAAAGACGGGCCTTGAATTTAGTGAGGTCACCTTTTTCGTCAGTTTTTCTCTTGAAGACCCAGGTGGTGGACAAGGGTTTGATGTCGGGTGTTCGAATGCATGGAGTCCCACACGTTATGAAAGATTCATGTTCTGTAGCTCCCGTTGAATTGCATCGTTCCAGAACTCCGACTGCGGGCTTGATAGAGCTTGACTGAAGTTTTTGGGGTCGTCATGATTTAGATTGACGGAGTTGAAAACATCTCTTGGTCGGAGTCGAGTCTCAACCAAGTTTCGGTCGATAATGTCGCCGATTATTTCCTTGCATGGCCGATCGGAGACTTCGGAGTCATCAATGTGACTATCGTTGGTTTCTGGATTTATGTGTTCCTCCGCATCCCGTAGCATGGAACTGCTAAATGAGTCAATTTCAGATGGTTCATGCCCGTCCTTGGGTTGAGTTTCATTTTCCGGAGTGGATTCACTTTGAGGACTTGGGTTATCGGACGGTTTAACGTTTTTGGACTAGTCTGAGGATTCAATTTTAAATAGGGTATCATCAGATTGAGAATCTTGGATGAGGGACTTCTTTGCAGGAAAAATGTGCTTGTTAAATTTTATTTGATGTGAGGAAAACACGTTACCAGTTCCCTCCTCCTCAATCCGATAGATCTTTTGCCCCTCACCGTATCCTAGGAAGGTCCCCGCTACACCTCGGTCTCCAAACTTTCCAATGGGCCTGTTTTTAAGAAAGATAGCTTGGCAGCCAAAAGGAAATAGGAAATTCAAGTTAGGTGGTTTTCCAAACCACTTCTCGTATGGAGTGAGCATATTGATGGATTTACAAGGGGTCCTATTTTCCAGATACACAGCGGTATTCGCTGCTTCAGCCCAGTAGCTTTGATTTAGATGGCTATGCTTGAGAAGACATCTGGCTTTAGTCACAGTTGTTTGGTTTCCACGTTCTGATAGCGGGTTGTTTTCAGGAGTGTATGGAGCCAGGGTGAGATGTTTAATCCCGTTCTCTTGGTAGAAAGAAGTAAGTTCGTTGTTTTTCAACTCGGTACCATTATTGGAGACTAGGTAGGTAACTTTCTCTTGTGATTTGTTTTCAATTTGAGCGAATAAAGTTTTGATTAACTGATTTGTTTTGGTCTTTGATGATAAAAACATTATCCACATGTAGTGCAAATACCCATCTACGACTCGCAAAAAGTACTTCTTGCCGGATCTGGAAGAAGGGGTTACCGGGCCACAGAGATCTAAATGTATGTATTCGAGACGTCTTGTGGCTTGAGGAAAACAAGTTGAGAAGGGTTCCTTGTGACGTTTGCTGAGGTCACAGTCTAAACAGCCGATTTCTGGAATCTTCCTTTCCGGAGTCATTTTTCAAAGGTACTCTATGGAAGGATGTCCGGCAGATTGATGGAGTTTGAGGTAGTTTGTCTCTTTAAGTGACAATATGAGAGCTAAACCTGGAATCTGGCGTACTACAAGGTGTCCAGACATATGCGAGCCATCTAGAACAATCTTGTTTTCTGAGTCTACGACTTGGAATCCGTGATTTTCTACTGGCTTGTTGATATGACCCGTTCTTAGGAAGGTTGACTGACTAATTAAGTTTTGGGAAAGCGATGGAACCAATAGCAAATTTTTAAAGTCAAGCGTCGTGTGAGGTAGATTAAGAGTGGCAGTTCCTTGCCCAGTAACTTTGAGTGAAGACCCATTGGCTTGGAAAACTTCCGAGTCCAAATCCTTGATTCGGGAGAAGAACTTTATTGAGTTGAACATAGGGGCTGAGGCCTTGGAATCAAGAATCAAATCTCCTCTGTTTACCGATAGTACCGATAGCAAGACTTTTTCCGTTTTTGATTCCTGTTTGGGCTTTCAAGGTGGATAACCGACAATTTGGAAGCAGTCTGCTTCGGCATGAGTCGTAAGTGGGTTGTGTTTTCCATTTTTGCATTTTTGAGGTCCGTTTGTTGGTTGTGGGGCTCGTCCAGTAATAGCAAGAGCTTTAGCTGTGGCGGATTCCTGAGCGGACACGTTTCTTTGAATGTATAATCGTAATTCTTCTATAATTTGTTTCATATTGGGAATTTTCTTCTCAATTTCGTATTTTTTAATTATTAATTCGCCCGCTACCTTGTATTCATCAGGGAGATTTATTATTGCCCACATGGCAATAACTGAGTCAAGTAATTTTGTAGGGGTCGTTTGGTCTAATTTTGAAGGGGTTGTTTGATCATCATCGATTAAGTTGCAGAGATTTCTAGTGTTTTCTAGAAGTAGATTTAGATTTATTTCTAACTTATCAGAGGTTAAAACAGTGGTAAAGATTCTGTTGAGGTAGGTGGATTGATTTTGAATGGTTCTAGGTTGGTAGAACCCATCTAGTAGTTCCCAGAAAATACATGGATCGTCATTTGCTTCTTTTGTGAACTGAGACACGATTTTGACGTCACAGTTCAAGGTGAGAATGGCCATTGCGTCGGAATTCCTAAACGGATCCTTTTCCACCGCAAGAAAAAGTCAAGCAACTGGCTGCACTTGACATGCAAGTTTCCTTTGTGCACAAAGGCAACTCACATGTCAAGTGCAAGAAGTTGCTTGACTTTTTTTTTTAGTGTTTGTCTTGAGCTTTGGCTAAATTCACGGATTCGTTTTGGGTGACAAGAAGGTATAGATGTTGTAGCGTAAGGATAATTTTCATTCTAACTTTCCAATCTATAAAGTTTGATCCGGTAAGCTTTTCTGACGCTGGTAGTTCAACTGTTAGTTTGACCATGTTGTTTTAAATGATTAATTGATTTAATTAGTAGATTCAAGAATGTTCTTTTAGAACTCCGGTCTCATAATCTGTGAGAACTAAAAAGCAAAAATACTTGGGAAGATAATTGAGGCTCAATCAGCCTTTGGACGTAAGTGAGGAGAGGTGGTGTAGCACAGACCTTGGGAAGATAATTGAGGCTCAATCAGCCTTTGGACGTAAGTGAGGAGAGGTGGTGTAGCACAGACCTTGGGAAGATAATTGAGGCTCAATCAGCCTTTGGACGTAAGTGAGGAGAGGTGGTGTAGCACAGACCTTGGGAAGATAATTGAGGCTCAATCAGCCTTTGGACGTAAGTGAGGAGAGGTGGTGTAGCACAGACCTATGGACGAGTTAGAAGGAAAAAGAAGTGATCTTTAATTATCAAATCATAAAAAGAAGAAAAGATGAGAAAGTGGAGAAACAACCTTGGGAAGATAATTAAGGCTCAATCAGCCTTTGGATGTAAGTGTGGAGAGGTGGTGTAGCACAGAACTATGGACGAGTTAGAAGGAAAAAGAAGTGATAAAGAAAACAAGAAAATAGAAATGACAAAAGTTTTTATTATGTATTTACAACACTAAGCCCCCTGGCATTATTTTTCTCTCGCCCCCTTTGATTATTCCCTATATCTCGCATTAACCAGTGTATGGCTATACATCAAATGGATGCAAGGAACCCGTTTCTTAACGGTACGCTTGATGAAACGATTCATATCAGGGCGCCAGCTGGTTTAACAATTAAATCCGGTTTTTGTTTGTTACTGAAGAAGTCTATTTACAGCCTGAAGCAAGCTCCTCGCATTTGGCATGAGGAGTTGACCACATTTTTTAAATTGATTAACTTTTGCCCTTCTCCTGCGGATCCATGTCTCTTTGTGTCTCAAACACAGGGGTGGCTGTGTCTGGTTCATGTTTACGTCAATGAAATGGTAATCATCAGTCACAATGTAGCCCGTTTTAAAGATCTCATCAGTGCTCAGTATATGATGGACAATCTTGGACCTGCCAAATAGCTGTTAGGAATGAAGATAGCTCAAAAATCGGGTCACATCCTATTATCAACGGTGGGCCGCTGCGCTTTTTGGGTGCTACAGGGTAGCGTAGCGGCCAAAATTTTTGGCCAAAACTCCGTAGCGTTAGCGGTGTTTTTCCGCCGCTAAAGGGTAGCTGTAGTGTAGCGGAAAAACACGCCCCAGGATTTGGGGTAGCGTTAGTGGCAAAAAAAATTCCGCTACGCTAACCATTAGCGTAGCGGAAGTGCCGCTAAAATTTTTTTTGCTATCCAGTAGCGTAGCGGAACCCCGCTACGCTGGGGCTGTAGCGCCAGTAGCAACTGGAGGGACTTCCTCCATCAAAAATACATGTATCAGAATTTTTTTCAGGGTAACGGTTAACACATTTCATTAAAAAAAATGTAACTGTAACAAAATGGTCACTGAAGAACAATAACAACAAAAAAAACTCAATAAATCTACAATTTATAAAAAACTTTTTCATGACTACAATCATTCAAAAAATAGTCCAAGGATTGTTGTCAAGCCAAGATTACATGAGTTTAAATGAAAAATAAAAAATGAAAATTATTTAAATATTAAAAAAAAAAAAAAATTGAGATGGATCAGTGAGAGCAATTTTTATGACTAAAATTTTTCTACTCCCTCTTTTGCCTCATTTCGTTCTGTTGCTTGAATTCCTTCCTCAACTTGTTCTTTGTGCTGTCATGAGTTAACTCAAGTCCCCGGGCCGGTGTCAAGCCCGAGATCAATCATTTCGTCAATCAAGTTATTTACAAGGGAGGCAATTTTTCCTGATTATATATTGGCAGGCATCTAAATTCAATCTTTCTGGTGAAAACTTGATCCACACTGCACTATTAATTGTAAAGCCCATGGGCCATTTATGACTCACGGGCTTTACAATTAATTGTGCAGTGTGGTTCAATTTTCAACCAGACAGCAAAAATAATACAAATAAAAAAAATAAAAATAATAATTAATAATTCAAAAATAAATAAAAAAACATAAAATAAATAATAATTCAAAAATTAAAAAAAAAACACAAACATGAAAAAATAAAACAAAAAATAAAAAAATAAGAAACGGAACAAAATGAGGCAAAAGAGGGAGCAGGGTAATATGATAATGGTGTTAGCCATGTCTAATCTAACGCTAGATGTCAGCGCAGCTATTTTTAACGCTAACATTGCTAACCAGTTGAATTTTGAAAATCCTATTAGCGTTAGCTTTTTTTTAGAAAAAAAAGCTAACGCTTCGCTGCACTAGATTTTTTTTTTTTCAAAAATTTGTTAGTGGTTAGCTTAAAAAAAAAAAAAACGCTCACGCTAACATCAGTGTTAGCTGAAAAAAGCTAGAGCTTAACACTAACCACAGCGTAGCTGGACCACCGTTGCTATTATCTCAAGAAAAATACACTAACTCAATTCTTTTGGAGTATAAATTAAAGAAGAGTCGTTCGGTCTCCACACCAATGGTCCCAAATACACGTCTAGAAAAAGCAACTGAAGAAGATCAAAGTAATTTTCGACAGTCAGGCTTAAATTACTGTCACGCTGTTGGTCTAGTTATGTGGCTATCAATAGCCACTAGACCCAATATAGCATTTACCGTCTTGCAACTATCACAGCATCTAGAAAAGCCTGGGATGATACACTGGCGCACGTTTATTCACCTGATAAGATATCTCTCAGCTACTTCAACATTTGCTCTTTGTCTCGGTGGCGGAGATGGCAAATTGGTAATTTTTACCGATGCAGATCACGCCAATTGTATAAACTCTCGTCGATCATACTCCGGTTATATAGTAAGATGGGGTGATAGTGTGATTTCATGGAAGTGCAAAAAGCAACCTTTGGTTTCTGCCTCCACCACTGAAGCCGAATATTGCTCAATGTTTGTGGGAGCTCAGGAGGCTGTATGGTTAAGGTATTTACTTAATTCCATTGGTATACTTCAAGAAGGACCTATTCTAATATGGGCCGACAATCAGAGTGCCATTGCACTAGCCAAAAACCTGATGTTTCAGCATAGAACACGTCACATTGACATTATCTATCATCGGATAAGAGAAAAGGTTCAAGCGAAACAAATCACAATTCAATTCATCCCAATGGGGGACATGCAAGCAGAGGGATTGACCAAAGCACTTGCAAAACCTTGTCAAGACGACTGGATCTCGGTGTTGAAGCTGATGAATCAATGAAAGAGGGGGGGTATTGTGGTTTAGGTTCTGCATGTAGTGACAAGGTCACACAGCAGGAGGGGCTTAATATAAACCTAGTTATTAGATTATAAATAGTCGTCCTAAGTTGTACCTTCTATTTTCTTTAGCTAGTTTTACCCACATACTAGACTCACTCACATTCGTGTCGTGCGCTCTAGGTTAGTCATTTATCTTCTTTCATTATTTCTTCATTTCAACATAGCTTAGTTTATTATTACATTGTTCTAGGTTGGTTTTATTCGTGAATGATCTCTTATAACGTGAGATTCACTGCTGATCATTCTGATGGCTAAAGGTAAGCAATGTAATGCAACAGCTAGTTTTACCCACATACTAGACTCACTCACATTCGTGTCGTGCACTCTAGGTTGGTTTTATTCGTGAATCAATTATTTCTTCATTTCAACATAGCTTAGTTTATTATTACATTGTTCTAGGTTGGTTTTATTCGTGAATGATCTCTTATAACGTGAGATTCACTGCTGATCATTCTGATTGCTAAAGGTAAGCAATGTAATGCAACAGCTAGTTTTACCCACATACTAGACTCACTCACATTCGTGTCGTGCGCTCTAGGTTAGTCATTTATCTTCTTTCATTATTTCTTCATTTCAACATAGCTTAGTTTATTATTACATTGTTCTAGGTTGGTTTTATTCGTGAATGATCTCTTATAACGTGAGATTCACTGCTGATCATTCTGATTGCTAAAGGTAAGCAATGTAATGCAACAGCTAGTTTTACCCACATACTAGACTCACTCACATTCGTGTCGTGCACTCTAGGTTGGTTTTATTCGTGAATCATCTCTTATAAAGTGAGATTCACTGCTGATCATTCTGATCACTTAAGGTTGGTTTTATTCGTGAATCATCTCTTACAACGTGAGATTCACTGCTGATCATTCTGATCGCTAAAATTAAGTTAAAAAACAGACCAAGGGGTAAAACAAGAGTTGATCAATGTTAGATTTGACGATTTCGATATTTCAAGAATGGGAATACTCTGTGGTATGTTTAGTGGCTTTTTGTCTCTTGATGTGAGATGCAAAGGGTCCAAAAAAGCGTTGGAAGTTTTAGGTCACTATTTGTGATTTGTGTACAATACTATCATACATCAGAAATACAAAATGGATTTAAAACAGATGTGAAAAAGATATTGAATGCCATCTGCGTGCGTGTGGCGGACATTTTTTTGGTGGTGGGAGGTGGTTAGGTGGATACTCAGATATCGAACAAGAAGAGGACATTGAAAATTGTACAGAAAATAAACAGCCCTGCTCTCCGGGGTTCAATAAACCAGAAGGACAGCCGGAATGTAGTTGCCGTCATGCCTTCCACCTTCGATCCGCTAACTTAATTTGGTTTTTTGTTATTTTGGCCCGGAGAGCCAGACTCCGACACTTTGATTATTTCTTTGATAGTTTCTTTGGTTCGAAAGTAATGTAAAAAATAATTAGCGTTGGAGCAAAAGCTCAAGTGAGATTAGTGGTAAATGCTTACGACAGGCGATTATCTCCTTCGTTTTTTCATCGACGATGCCAATTGATTTGTCCAAGAAGCCCCGTATGGATGTACTCCACCTCAAGCTTGGATCGAAGTATTGAAACGAGGTTTGCTCGTCACCTTTGCCCAAAATGGTACCGTGCTTTGAAGATAAGTCCTGCATTTGTTCGGCCCAAAAGGAGGTAGGAAACATGAACTCTCGTTGAGATACAAAACCCACCGGACAGAAGGTAAAAAATTGGAACAAAGTACTAACACCCGATTGACATCGTCCAGGCAAAGCGTAAGTGGGGGAGCAGGTGGTTGTCATGGTGGAATGAGTTGGGTTCCAAATGTTACCAAGCTTTTTGCAGCGTGTGCTCGGATCGCCTTGATTAACTGGACCGTTGTAGACTGTTGTATGACGTGTGATTAGCTCATGTGCTCCTCAAGTCCTCCTAAAAATGCATGATTTCTAGCTTACTATGGTAAGCAAAGCGATCACCCTTCTTGAAGCCAAAGTATTTGATGATGACTGAGGTGGTGTCCTTGCCATCGACGTTCAAAAAATGAAAGCGGATATCCATCTTGTCTTGCTTCACCAAGGCTTGAGCCAGGCCCGATGATTGTGTGGTTGAAATCAAGCAAGAAAGTACAAATCCAAGTGAGATGTTGAGAATTGAAAAATACATTGGAAACTTTCACAAGGGAAAAAGAGCTGTGTTTTCGTTGGAGGAAATAGAGAGACTGTGTCACAAGGATGTACAAAGGGTACGATTTAGCTATCATTTGACGGCGAGCTGATGGTCTTTTATGATGTTCCGTGCCCGTTGAAGCTGCATACATCTTTCAAGGGTCACTCTTGCCAGGAGAAAACATGACCGAAAAAGAGCAGTGTAACTAGACCCAAGTCTACCGTCCGGTCAGCTTCGGACCTTTCTCCTCAACGTCTGTTTCCAGGGTGTGAGCTTCCATGCTAAGGTTGCTTCGTCCTGTTGGTGTATGCATGAGTATTTATCAAACTTGTGCAACCAATGGGAAAAGCTCTTGATCCCTTTGCGGAATGTTTTCAATGGGGGAATCTGCGCTCGGCACACTCACCAATCTGATCTCAGTTCCGGTCCACAAATCCGATGGGTATACCCGGTAAATTGCTTCCAACAGCTTTTTGGAAATTTTAAATCTTTTCCTGGACAACGAATCATGGAACAGATTTGAAAATATCTATGTAGATATATCTGTTCTTGTTCCACACCCAGTTTTTCAACATGCAAATTAGGACTTTCTAAGTCACAAATTTTAAATTTTGAAAATTGATTTGTAAAATACGAAAATTTCAAAAAACTCTTTCGATTATTTTTTTCACCTAGCTAGTCTTTCAACCCACCCAATCAGGAAATATATATATATATAATTCAAAACACAACTATAAAAAAAGAAGAGTCATCGCAATCATCTGAGCCAACCAAGTGTGATTGTGACCCTCGACCTTGCCCCCCTTCTCTAATTTTGAGTTTTCTTTTTAGAAAATCATAAAATTCTATAAATAATATTTCTTGCACATTATCTTGTCCTATTTTCAACAAATACTGAAGAAAATCTGAACTGAAGATACTGCTGATCAAGGGATCAGTTTATGTGAAAGTAAAGTGATCAATGGATCAGATGAAAACCTCAATGTCAATGGACAAGAGAGGGTTGATTGGAACAGCTTTTTACAAGAAAGCAGGTTTTTGGATACAAGAACCAATGATGTTTTATTTACTCTTTGGGGTTTAAATACCCACAGTTGAGCCCCCTGGCATTGCATGGCCAGGGGTTAAGCAAAAATGAGAGGAAAACTATTTACAACTGGTTTGTCTAATGGAATCAGCTTGAGTGAGTAGTTAGAATTTCAACAAATACAAATAACAGCACAACTAAAAAAGAAATTTCAAAAGGGGGGCGCTAAAACCACGATACCCTATTGTGTAAATGTCGTATACGACATGGGCGCGGCCCCAAAACTGTCGTATACGACAATCGGGGACAGCCGGGGCCGCGCCAATGTCGTATACAACAATTCGGCTGTGCCGATTGTCGTGTGCGATACGGCCGATTTGTCGTATACAACAATTGGCCGTGTCGGCCCCAAAACTGTCGTATACGACAATCGGGGACAGCCGGGGCCGCGCCAATGTCGTATACAACAATTCGGCTGTGCCGATTGTCGTGTGCGATACGGCCGATTTGTCGTATACAACAATTGGCCGTGTCGTATCTGAAAAAAAAATAAAAAAAAATAAAAAAGAAAAAAGAAAAAAGAAAAAAGAAAAAAGAAAAAAGAAAAAAGAAAAAAGA
>KN361844.1:4057-15734 GCA_000785685.1 Uromyces viciae-fabae
TTATCTATATTTACTTTGACAAGATTGTTTTCAGTTTTAATAAGAGATAAAGAATTTTTGAAAAGTCTGACTAATGATATTAAATTTCTATTCATATTTGGAACATATAAGGCATCTTCTAGAGTGATTTTATTGCCTTGATTATTGATGAAAGAGGCAGTACCAATTGCTTGAGCATCTAAATTATTCTTATCATTACCAGTTAAGACTTTAAGTTGAGCAGGAGTCATAGTTTCAAAGAATTCTTTATTGTTCAGCATGTGATGAGTAGCTCCAGAATCAAGAACAGGAAGTTTGACAGCAGATTGAGAAAGATGACATTCAGGATTGACAACAGTGGCAGTAAGAAAACTAGGTTGAACTTCAGCTTCAGGGAAATGAGATTGACTAGGTTTATTGACAGGTCTGAGTTCTGGGTGGAGATTCCAACACTTATCTTCAGTGTGAGCAGATAGAGGATTGTGTTTGCCTTGACCACAGTAATTTGTGTTTCTTGCTCTATTAAACTTTCTGGTGTTGGACTGTTGGTAAAGAGCTGATGCAGATTCTTCTTTGATTTTATTAGTGTCATGTTTGATTTCTGGTTTTCTAGATTCCTCAGCATAGACAAATTCTTGTAGTTTAGATAGAGTGGCTTCAGGAACTGATACAAGTGATTCATTTAATACCATAGTGTCTACAATGGTCCACATGTGTTTGGGTAGTTTAGCCAAGATGGAATAACATAAAACATTAGCAGGTACACCTAGTTTAACCATAGCTACTTCATTAAACATTTTTCTGCAGTCTTGAATAAACACCTTAAGATCCCCATTCCATTCCATTCTCATAAACTTTAACCAGATTCTAGCCTTATTATTGAAAGATTGTGATGCATATCTGTTGAGAATGTTTTTCCAGATATGATAAGGATCTTCTGCATTATCAATCTCAATGACTGCGTCAAACCCCTCTGAGCTAATCCTAGAGATAAGTATTAGAGCAGAATCAGCTCTTTTAGAGTTGACATTGGCTTCTGCTGCGCCAGAGAGTGATGAGTTGGGTTCTTCAAGACAGTATTTAAGAATATTTTTGTGTTTTAAAAAGATTTGTATTCTGACCAACCACTCATTGAAGTTAGATGAGTCTAGAAGTGGTATGGTCTTAGTTATAGCAGATAGGTTGTCTTCAGATGACATGTTGAATTTTATGAGAGTAGAGCATGTTGAGTTTTTGAGACAATTTGTCCTTTAGTTCGATTAAAGAAAAAACTCGGAAAATCCTTGAGCAAGGAGGAGTTGAAACGATACCAAACGATGGATCAACAAGAGTCGGATTAAAGTTTCCGAAGAACGTAAGCGATAATGACTATTTCACGGCAGGTGTAGTAAGTCTTTGAACACCGATTCTAGATATACCAATATCAAGTCTTTTCCTCGAGACTGTAAATCTAATAGATTTAGAAAATGACAAAGAACTAAAGATTGATTTCAGTGAATGATAAAAAATAACAGATATAAGAATGAGAAAACAAAAATACCTAAAGGACAAATGTCCTACAAAGAAAGCTCTAAGATGATAAGATGAAGACAAGACAAGATTGAGACAAGATACAGAGAACCTGATAGGAGTAAAAATGGTGAGTCAATAGACAAAAAAAAAAAACAATGAAAAAATTAAAGATGAAATAAAATTATTGTAAATACCAATAAATGAGAATCCAGAGCTAAAGTGACCTTAAGATGATAGAAGAGGATAGAAAAGGTGAAGACAGAAGAAGTGACGGATTGAGACTAAGATTGATGATGTGGCAGGGGGTCTAACTAGATAAATAAGCCCTTCAAGATAAAAAATAATAAAAGATAAAAATAAATAAAAATAAAAATAAAAATAAAAAATAATAAAAAATAAAAAATAAAAGATAAAGTGATAAAATTTTAAAATATTAACATTTTCTTTCTTTTTTCTTTCTTTTTTCTTTCTTTTCTCTGTATATTCTGTTTCTTTTTTTCTTTCCTTTACTTTCCTTTTCTTTGTTTTTCTTTCTTCTTCTTTTTTTTTTCTTTCTTTTTCTTTTTTTTTCTTTGTTTTCTTTTTTTTTCTTTGTTTTTCTTTATTTTTCTTTATTTTTCTCTCCTTTTCTTTCTTTTTCTTTCTTTTTCTTTCTTTTTCCTTTCTTTTTTCCTTCTTCTTTGTTTTTTTATTTCTTTTTTCTCTCTATTTTCTTTTGTTTTTCTTCCTTTTTTATTTATTTCTTTCCCTTTTGTTTATTTCTTTTTTTATTTCTTACTTTTTTTTATTTCTTTTTCTCTTTTTCTTTTTGATTTCTTTCTTTCTTTTTTCTCTGTTTTTTCTTTGTCTTTCTTCTGTATTTTTTTTATTGATTTCTTCCTTCTTTCTTTCTTTTTTAGGTTTCTTTTTTCGTTTTTAGTTTCTTTTTTCATTTTTTGATTTTGATCTTGCTTTTTTTTTTCCTTTTTTTCCCTTTTTTCCCTTTCTTTTTTTTTTCTTCTTTATCTTGTTTATCTTTTTTTTCTTCTTTATTTTTTCTCTTCATCTTTTTTTTCTTCTTTATTTTTTCTCTTCAATTTCTTTCTTCCCCTTTTTCTCCTTGTTTTTATTTTCATTTTGTGGTTTTTATCTTTTTTTTTATTTTTTATTTTTAATTTGTAATTTTCCTCTTATATTTTTTACTTATATTTTACCATTTTTTTTACATCAAAAAAATCTGAGGAATATTTTTGGGGGCCTTTAGACCCCCGAGAATATTTTCCTCTTTTTGTTTTTCTCCTCATGCGGTTTTTCAAAAACCGCGTGAGTTTGCGGAAAACAGCGTGGGCGCGGTCGGTCCGCGCACGGTCGAAACCGCGTGAGTTTGCGGGCCGACCGCGTGAATTTAGTAATGCCCTAAAATTAATTGTCTCTGAAGATTAATCAATAAATAAAATAACAAAATAAAAAAACAATGAACAAAAAATTAAAAAAGAAAATACAAAAAATCAAAAATAAAACAACAAAATACATAAAATAAAAAATAAAACAGAGAATAAAAATGAAAAATAAATAAAATAAATGAAATATGGAAGTAAAAATAGAAAAAAAAAAAAAAAACACATAAACAATGAAAAGTAACCATACTTTATGAAAGAATAATGAATAAGAAAGAAATAAAAAATTAACAATAAAACATAAAGAATGAGAAAATAAAAATGAAAAGCAAATTACCAAAAATAATGAATAAAACAGAGAATAAAAAATGAAAAATAAATGAAATAACATAATTAACTTGAAATAACATAATTAACTTGAAATAATATAATTAACATGAAATAATATCATTAACATAAAATAATATCATTAACATAAAATAATATAACAAAAAGAAACATTTATTAATGAACAATAAAAATTTTAAATTCAAGATTAATTATGAAGAGAAAAAAAAAAAAATCTACTTGGAAACGATAATTAAATAAAAGAAGGGAAAGAGACAGAATCAATCATATAAATATATTATGTTTTTGGCTTGGCTCAGCTCACAAGAGAACTTATCTATTTTTTGGTTCATCTCACATTGAATTTTGGATGCCTCTCTCATTGGTAAGAATGGGCTTTTTGAACATTATTAAATTTTCTAATTAGTAAAGAAATGAGATAGAAAAAAAAAACAGAAGAGATGACAGAACCAAGAAGGTATGAGGTAAAAGAAAAAACAGAACAGATAACAGAACAAAGAAGTAATATCATATACTTTTGTTTATTTATTTATTTTTTTGATAAGAGATATTAGAAAAAACTTAGGAACTATACAATTTTTTTTATTGTTTTTTTTTGATAAGGTATATAAGGAAAAATAGAGAACAGAACAACAGAATGAAGAAATATAATATTGACTTTTGTTATAATCACAAATATTTAAGACTTTCAAACACCTCAATACCCGCAGCTACTTTTTCCCTCCATGGTAGACTCTTCTTTTCAGAAAAGTGTGTTCTAAGTAAAGGAGGAATAGGATTGGCACCTTTGAATTCTTTTAGATATAGCGGAACCCAATGGTTACCATTGATGAGACATAGGTAAAGTGCATCACAACAAGCCTTTGGATGATCAGGCCCATCCCACAAGGGAACATATGTACAAGACCCACTAAAAGAAATAAAGCAAACTGGTCTCTGATATGTATTAAATGTGAGTTGCCCCATATCTAATTTAGAGTACCATTTGGTCCAGAGACAGCACCTTGTACCCTTTCCTCATCAGTATGCTCCAGCATCTTTTCCACCGGCCCAATCTGACCAAGCATCTTAGTGTATTGTGAGATCTTGATCTGCTCTTCACTTAGGCAGTACCAAGGCTAGGGGACGTAGGAGATGCAATTTAACAAGAATGGAATTATTGGAGAGATTCTGGAACCAAAGGTACGTTTAGATTGGATTGCTAGTATCGTAGAAGATAGTAATGAAGAATCTAGTATGGTAGAAGATATTAACAAAGAATCTTTCAGTACAAAATCATTAAGTATAATTATGAAAGAAGGAAAAGGAAAGAAGAATGATTTAGATGGTTTACTCACCTAGTATGGTAGAAGATAGTAATGAAGAATCTCTACCGTACTAGATGAGTGAGAAAGGATTATTTTAACTTGAGTGATTACATAATCAGGATTTATTAGTTGTGTGAAATCCTACAACGGAGGGGTTTCACATATATTCCTCCTTGTGCTCCCCCAGCTCTTTGAGAAGGTCTGCAACTCTTTGAGAAGGTCTGCACGGACCTGAAACCACCCTTTTTTTCCACTGTACAGCTCAGCATCACCACCTGGACTAACAATGCCATGGGTAATTGCTCTGTAGCCACATTGACCATCTCCCAAAGGATTGTGGATTCCCTCAATAAGGGTTGAAAAAACCTTTGGAAAACTCCCCAATTGGTGATTGGAGACCTTGTTCAATTCAAGCTTGGGTACCTTAATTAGAATACAATCAGATATCATATCTTACAATGTTTAAGACAAGAGAATATAACTTACTTTTTTGTGATTTCCATCATCATGATCTCCCTGTGCCCTTTTCTTACTGGTCTTCTCCTCTTTTTTTGCCTCCTTTTCCACCTTTTTCTCCGCCTGTTTCACCGCCTGCTCCACAAGCTCAAAACTGGACCGATCACGCTGAGTTGAACTCAAAGCTTTGACTGATGGGTGGCCCTTCTTTCCTGTCACAACCTTTGGCTCCAAGACATCGAAGTCTTCCTTGATTCCGTCCAGCACTCTATCAACTATATCTTGAAATCTGCTAGACGGAACCTGCATCAGATGATTGACCACATCCTGGCAGAGCAGGGCCTTTTCAGAGTCGTCAGGCTCCTCATCAATATCATCCTGTTCCAAATTCAAATAATAAAATCAATTAATCAAGGCAAAATAGACAAGTAACATAAAATCATTGAAAAACTCATCACTTTGGCACCACCTTCTGGAGTATAGTTGAGCCTCCATTGCGGATGAAAATACCCTGGCTCCAGTCCACCTTGTGTAACCAGTATTTCTGCTATTTTGTGATAGCAGGGAATACCCAATCCAGTACTAAAAGTTTTACTACACAATTCACCACAGGCCATCCAGTTCTTCTGCAAGAGTCCATACTGCTCTAGGCACAGCTCAATTGCCTTGAAAGATATTTTAACTCCCAATCTGAAGAAATGTTTGGGGGGGCCGGTGTGAACTTTTGATTTCTGGATTGCAACCTCCCTGTGGACGCGCTCAATTTGGTGATCGACCGCTGCTGATATCCATTTGAACACCTCCAGAATGCTCATTTGGGAAGAGAATGTTAGTTTTATAGCTTTAGTACTGGGAGATTTTTAGAAAGAGATATTTTTGAAAGAGGAGCTGGGGACTGGTTTTTTAGTAAGGAAAACTTTTAGGCTCAAAACTTGATGATTTTTTTTTCAAAAAGAATTGAGAAAAATATAAAGAAAGGATATGTCACAGATTGTATACTCTAAACAGAGTTTCTTCACACCAAAAAGGTGGAGCTCCTTCTTGTATTTAAGAGGAGAGGTTGGTGGTAAATACCTGACCAAGCTAAGTTTAAGGGCACTGTCCTTCTAGTATTTTAGAAGGAGGGGTGAGCCCAGTAGGTTTGAATAATTTAGAATGGAATTTAACTTACTTGTATCTCGAAATATTTTATGTAATATTTAAAGAAGTATTAAGTATTATGTTAAATTATTTTATTCTAAAGTATTCTGAGTTTTGGTTGAAGGGAAACAAGGAGTATTTATACTCCTTTTTCCCCCAACAGAAAAACTCTGGTTTTTCACGCTCTTTTAATTCAAGAGTATAATTGATTGGGGTTAATAATCCCAATCAATAAAAGGGAAAATTATTGAATATGATAAAGGTAAATTATATACCCTTTATCATGTGTAATAATTATGAAAAAGGGAATCCACAAATCTTGTGGTATTTTCAGGAAGTATCTTCAAGAGTGAAATGTTCTTGAAGATAGTATGCGCTTTTTTATAAGTATTATAAATGAATAAAAAATAGTTTATAAGTTTTATTTGAATTTTTGTGTGGTGACTTCATGGTGGATTGAACCTGGGTCACCATGTTGAATTCACACAGTGGCAAGATCTAACTGTTAGACCATTTTGATTTGAGATTTGATTGTTCATAATAAATTACAACTATCAAAACATAAAATAAAATAAATAAAATAGAAATAAGATAACAATAAAATAAGATAACAATAAAATATATTTGCAATCTTTCAGACATGTATACCAGATACTGTCTGGAGGCTGAAATTTGGATCCTTCGAATATACGGTTATGCCCTTCGGCCTATGTAATGCTCCAGCCACTTTGCAAGCTGGGGACTGGTTTTTTAGTAAGGAAAACTTTTAGGCTCAAAACTTGATGATTTTTTTTTCAAAAAGAATTGAGAAAAATATAAAGAAAGGATATGTCACAGATTGTGACATACCAGTAAAACTAAATAATCTAATCACAACTACACATGATTAGAAACTAATATTTTGTCACAACTACACATGACAAAACAATAAACAAAGTAAGTAATTAATTCTACAACTACACATAGAATAACTACTTGGCTACCTGACTGATTCCACAACTACAGTACATGGAATTAGACTAACTAAATAAATATACCACAACTACACATGGTATAAGTACTAAAAAAAAATAAAAGATATCATCACAACTACACATGATGATATTTAATAATGAATTCTAGATTATAAGCAACTACACACTAGATAACCTATTTAAATCACACAGACAACTACACATCTATGAGGTTAGCAAACTTAAAAGAAAATATAAAAAAAATTATTTATTTTTATTTTAAAATATAAAAGAGATAAGGTGTGAGGAGAAAAGGTGAGAGGATGTGAGTGGAAGACTAAAGCACTAGAAAACTGACAGAGCAGATTTAGGACTTGAGATAAGAGTGGCCGTATTCCACTCAAGAAGTGCCCATGTTGCCTAAATGAGGAGTAAGGCCAGCCCATGGCCGCATGAAGTAGAATCATTGTGGCAGGATGTTCCACTCAAGATAGTTGACCGTGTTAGACATCCCGTCAATCAAATTCATCAAATCTGCCAGATTCTCCTCATAATTTTTCACCGTCCTTGAGCCACATACCACATTTTAAGAAATCAGTCCCACTCATCTGCTTGAGAACCGGTAAAGAGGGCTTTACATTGAGCCGTAATGTTCTTATTTATGTGCCATGAATAGAGATTAATTGAGCCGTCAGGAAATATTAACTTGAGTGAGTTTTGGAGAGCTATTTCCCGGTCTGTGATGAAGACTGAAGGATAGTTCGGTGCGTGGTAAACTAAAGATTTCAGTTGGAAGATGGCCCAAGTGTACAAGGGCTCTTTTTCATCACTGATGAATGCGAGCGCAATGGTGAACAATTGACCTGTGGTGCTTTGCCCCAAAATGTGGAGAAGGGGAAAAACGTATCCATTAGTGTGGTGGGTGCAATCAAGAAGAGCAAGGTGATGGTATGTCCTTGGAAGATGAATCAAACTGGTGTGAGCAATAGGGGGTCTCAGAGTAGAACCCGCGTGTGCATGCAGCCACTTTTGCATGAAAAGTTTAGATGGGGCCTCTGCATGCAAACCTTGCATGATGATCTTCACACTTTGAGCTGAAGATCCATCTGCAAGCTGTGTTGAAGAACACCCTCATTGCCCTCAAATCTCATCTTCCTGTACCTTTCCACCTCCTCCACTCATTGCAACTTATCATCTCCACTACAAAACCACCTCTATCACCTGATGCCATACCGGTCAACCCCAGCCACATCCAGCAAAACCCCTAAGAAAACCTCCAATTCCAAAAAAAAAACCGTTCCGTGGGACCCCGACAGAGTCAATGGCGGTGATTGTCGTATGAATGGCTCTTTGATATATTCTTCCTGTCAGTTTTCTAGTTCCTTAGTTCTCCACTCTCTTCCTCTCCTTTATCTTTCTTATTTCTTTTAAAATAAATAAATAAATAAAATCCTTTTCTTTACATAAATCATTATTTTTATACTTTCTATCCTCTCAGATGTGTAGTTGTCTGAGTGGTTAAATTAGATTAAATAGTGTGTAGTTGCTTTTTAGTCTAAAATTTAGTATTATAATCTTCATGTGTAGTTGTGAGGATTTTTATTTTACTAGTATTTGTCTCATGTGTAGTTGTGGGATATCTTACTTTTTCTTTTATTGAGTCATGTGTAGTTGTGACTCAAGTCTTCCCATGTGTAGTTGTGGGAAGTGTTTTGTTGTTTTCTTCCCATGTGTAGTTGTGGGAGGTATTTTGGTATTTTTTTTAATATGTCACAATCTGTGACATATTTCTTCTTATATTTAAATAGTTTCTGCTCAAGTAATTAAAATCATTGAGTCGAGCAAATTTAATTTTTTATCTAAAATTCAGATCCCCGCTCCTCTTTCATCAAACCATCCCATCAGCTCTCTCTTCTCTTCAAATTATCCCCCTGTAATCTTAACACTTCCTACCACCGCAAATGTTTCATGAAATATAATGATATTGATACTGTAACTGGGCAGATATCCATACTGGTAAGCTTGTCACTCCCATTAAACTCCGACAAACCAAGCTGAAACGTAACCGTCTCAAGAAAGCCCTGAATGCACTAGCTTCCTTTGGTTAATCACTTGATGATTTCAAATGGACTGCACAAATTTGGCTTAAGATTTATTAATTTTCTTTGGAGCTCACAAAGATGTGTGGTATGTCTTCAGCTGGGGGATTCTTCAGCGTTGAAAGCTGGATCTGAACAATGAAAACTCACATCAAAATTGGCTCGGTACAATGATGTGATATCATTCTTTCTTATAAATATTCAAGTTACTTAATTTGGTTGCATACAACTGTGTAACTTTTTAAAAAAAGAAGAAAAAATTTTATGGAAATGGATTTGAAATGAAGCTGATGGTGGAGAAGCAGAATAACCCTTTTAGACTGGGATCAGCTGACAAGATCAATGAAATGTGAAGAGACTGGTGAAAAATGCCACTGGTACTTTGATTGGCAGATGAATACAAGCTGGTTGATTTTTCAGGCACAGATAAAACGTCATATGATGGCAAGATGATGAGGACAGGAAGAGCACCTGTTTTTACCTATCTCTAAGGTAAATCCAGATTAATATGTTCTGATGTTTGGGAACCCAATAGCACCTACCAGTTGGGCTTCATAATCTTCAGTTTGACCTCAATTGGAGTTTGTGAGCGCATGATTTTTTTGATTTACTTCATTGAGTAAAAGTATATACAAAGCAATTGAGTAAAAATGAAAAAGAAAAGATTGAGTAAAAAAAAGAGGCTTGGTTATCCGACTCCCGGGTTTTAGTCCAACGACTCCCATTGGGTCCGCAGGACGGAAAATGGGAGTCGTGGGCCCAATTTTTTTTTTTTTTTGGGAGTCGTTCCCCCAAAAACATAGCAAAAGCTATGTTCTCACAAAAATTCCTCCACCCACAAAACTCACCCAAATGGGTGGAGGAATTTTTTCTAGGGTCTGTCATAGTTGATCTAACAGATATATAAATTTCAGCCTAATCCCTGTACTTTGGTACAGGGCTTTTAGGAGTGCCGACTCCCAAATTTGGTTTGGCGACTCCCGTGTCCGCGGAACGGGAGTCGTCGGACTAATTTAAATTTTGATTTGGGAGTCGTCCACCCAATGATACCCAAAAAAAAAAAAAAAAACCCCCTGGGGAGTCGTCAGCCAAATCTCACCCACAGATTGGCAGTGTCTTTGGCAAAAAATCTCTCAAAACACCAATCCAACCTACACAACATCAATCAAAACATCAAAACCACCCCAAATCAAATCAACAAACCCCAAAAATGCCTCAATCAGCAAGTTTATTGAAAAACCAAAACCAGAAAATTGAAAATCAAAATCAAAACAAAAAAAAATGAAAAAACAGAAGATCAAAAAGACAAAAATAAATTTGAAAATAAGAATGAAGAATTTGAATATGAAGAAAATGAACAAGAAATTGAAGCAGAGAAAAATGAAAACAATATTTTTTATCCATTCCAAAAAATCAAGATGAAATAGAAGAAGAAAAAAAATATTTTGAAGAATGTTTGAAAGAAATATTGAGCCTAATGAAGAAGCTGAAGTGCAGGTGGGAATGATCAAAGAAAGGCTCCTCCAAATGAACCCAGCTCAAAGACAAATCCAAATTGAAGCAATATGAAGACTTTTGGAAGGCTCTGGGACGGTTATTGACATCACAATGCCCAAAGGACCTGTGAAAGGACGTGGAAGACCCAAGGGAGCCTCAAATAAACCAAAATCAATGAATAGAGATCCTTCAGAATTTGAGTATTTAGAGAAAAAAAGAAAGAGAGAAGAACAACTAGAAGAAAAGAAAAACAAAAAAAACAAACTAGAAATTAAGAATGAAGGAAAGAAGAAAGAAGGAAAGAAGAAAGAAGAAAAGAAAATAAAAGAAAATAAACAAGAAGAAAAGAAAACAGAAGCAAAAAAGAATGAAGAAAAGAAGAAAGAAGAAAACAAAAGAAAATAAAATAAAAAATAAGAAAATAAAAATGAAGAAAATAAAACAGAAAAAAGAAAAAATGAAGAAAAGAAGATCAAAGAAAATAAGAAGAAGGAAGAAAAGAATAAAAAAGTTGAAAAAAACAAAAGAGAAGAAGAAAATAAACTAGAATTTCCCCCAAGAAAACTGCGCCCCATTAGAATTGTAAAGAAGCCTTTTGAAAAAAATGATCACCCCAAAGAAAGAAAAAAAACAGTACAAGAAATGAATCCACCAAAAAATGAAGAACAATCATTCAGAATTATCAGAATCCCCATTGAACAATCAAATTACACACCAAATCAACAGAATAATGAAAAACAAGAAACTAAAACTATATTTCTCCAGTTGCCTATACCAATTAAATCTGAGAAAACAAAACTAACTGAAGAACTATCATAACCCCCTGAAAAAAATTCTTTGATCCAACTCTTACCAGAATTTATTCAACCTTTTGTTTTCAAGATTTTCAATGTTAAAGCAGATGGACACTGTGGATTTAGAGTTGCAGCTCATTGTCTTGGAAGTGGTGAAGAGAATTTTTTGGAAATTAGACAGGAAATAGTTGAAGATGTTCTAAAACGCGAAAATTG
>JNCO01003692.1:0-16350 GCA_000785685.1 Uromyces viciae-fabae
GGTGACCTTTTATATTTTTTTCCAAACAATTGATTGTTTAGGTGTTAACTTTGATATGTCCAGGGTGAAATAATTTAATTGTTTTCAAAAAAAAATGGCAGATTTGAAATGGCGAATTTGGTTGAAATCCGCCATTAATTTCGCGGATTTCAAACTAACTTTGATACCCCCTATTAAGGTTATTTATTTTCTCAGTTATTTTGTTTTTCATTTCAATCTGAACTCATTTTAATCTTTCATCATGACTCTATTTCAACACTTGCTTTCTGCTTCGTATCTCAGGTGTGATAATTTCCCGAAATCGCGTTGTAAACTTGCTCGTGTGCTCAATAACACACTCTGTGGTTTCTTCATTAAGATCCGCATAAATCAGAACCTCTATACTTTCCTGGACTTCCAGGTCCATTTTTAACTGTTTTACCTTTTTTTCAAAACGAGATATTATTTTGAGCAAACTTCTTTTATGCGACATGGCATATCTCACTGAAACAGCTTATGTTTCAGTGAAAATCGCAGTTTTGGAAAAAATCAGTTATGTATGTGTTGGCTTTTTTAAAAAAAAAACAAAATATGTAGCACGAGACCCCGTGCGTAGATCAAGTTCACTTTTATTAGGAGAGCTCACATTGGGATGTTCTGATCGCGGATGCTTATAAAACACCTTGCTTACTGATGGTTAAATTTGGCTCGCGATGCATCAAAGCTTTGCCCAGGTTTTTTACTGATCATAGTGAAATTTTTATGTTATAAGTCCAAGGTGAAACGGGCGAAGTTTTTTTTCCAATCTTCAAGAAAAAACATTTGAAGGATGCAATATTAATCCATAATCAAAACATCAAGTAATAAGTTTTTATTAGGGAAGAAGGAATTTTTTATAATATTTACTTTAGAACTCCTTTGTTTTCAAAATCCTCCGGATCAATATACATGGTTATTTTTTATTTATATTGTGTGTTGAATTTATATGTCATAATGTTTGATGTTATATGGTTTACATTTTTATTTTCTTTTACTTAAGGATTTTTCTTCTTCTTTATTTTCGTATTATTATAAAATACAACTCTCTGTTTGAAAAAACTGCATGCGCTGTCCTCTATGGCAGATATTACACTGATTGAATGTCTGTACTAAGTCAAATTAATGGAAATATAGCAATGGAAAGAAATTAAAAGAAGTATGATGGCGAATTTATTGATTCACTGAGCTATCGATCGAAGTTGAAAGACATGGTGCCTGTTTCAGTTCCAAGACATCGTTTTACCGGGTATGGATTTTGACATGTTGGTTTAAGTTATCTTGTCTATTAAAAGTTTTTTTGCAGCTATCCCAGGGACATTTGTATGCTATAAGTTGGAAAGAAGCACCAGAAGATAAGCAGTGGATAACTCAACATTGAAAATAAGACAAGATGAGCTTACGCTTCTCATTTGTATGAATAGTTCTGGCGTGTCGTTTTAGGTGCTCACTTCTTCTATTCAGAGTTGATCAGAAACATTAATAAAATCGAAAAGTACACATCCAGAACTGAAAGAGATCAAAGATGATAAAATCGATAGATCATAGAAAATAGTTGAAATAAGTCTCACCTGAAGCATTTCCCGCAGTCTTCAACTTGACAAATGAATAGTTTTTTGAATTTACCAGTTTTGGTGACCTCACAAAACTTCAATAATTCCGGATTTAAAGATAAATCTTTATGTGGATCAAAGACTCTTCCACCAGGTACAAGTTTTGAATCAGTGTTGAACGGAAAACTATTTTGGTGTGACAATAATCCAATGTGAGATGATGCCAACGGTCTCCTACCCCTAGCTTTCTTGGTTGTTGAAAGACTGGCGCTGAAGTTAAATTCTGCCGTGGTTGATGTTATTTTTTTTTTTATTTGAGACACTCTTTTCATCGCTCCATCTGAGCTCATGGTCGAACATTGGAATCCACTGGAGGTACTTTGAGGAGATGTTAGCGGTACACGTGAAGATGTTGGACGACTTGCGAATTTCATAGGCGGTGTTGATGAGTGATGCAACATCGGTTGGTGCGGTAAAGCTGAAAATTCTGACATATACCCCGTATAATCCAACATTGGGGGAGATCCAAGTGCGCGAGGGATGAAAGTGGAGTGTGATAACTGATGAGGAGACGATACATCCCAGGAGGAGAATTCGCAAAGATTCAAAGGTGCTAAGAGCGAATAGTTTGGATCCGGTGGATGCTCGGTATTGGTACAGCGATTTCTGTGAAGGTTATTATTTTGATCGTTTGCTAGTATTGTAGTAAGCTCATTGGAGGCCGGAAGGTCTTGGTCGTCTAAGCTAAGGCATGTGATCGGATAATTCGTCATGGTATGGCATGGAGATTGAGGAAGAGTAAGAAAGCTGGCATTCGATGGCGACAGAGCCGATGCCTGTAGCATTTCAGTTGATAGCCTTCCTATATCCCTCTCAAGTTCATCGACTTGTGAATGTGTGAGTGAGGGTGAAGCCACATGCTCATGCTGGACATCATGAATCGTAGCCCATGAGGTGCGCTCTCTCCCAAGGAGTTGCTTTGAAATCAGATTCCTATCACCAGCATCGAAGTTGATTGTACTGGTGACTTGATCAGCTTGTAAGTAGTCGTGAATGGTAACTAACAACAAATTTGGGGACTCATCATGAGCAGAGAAATCTTACGCCAGCATAGCAATGTGAGGGAATATGAACATGAAGTTGCTTACTCCCTAAAGGTAAATCACAGTGATGAAAAGTGCTTGGCAGCTGCTGGTGATTTTCTTGGCGAAGGGAATCTTGATTGCTTGGGACATTTTGAACTACGAAATGTCCGTCATGGAAACTATTCAGCCCATCAAACGCTCCGCTCAGCGTCTTGAATTGTGAGCCATCCGACACGCACTGATCCAAGCGCACAAGATCTCCTCCTTGATGCGAATGAGACCCATCGTTATTGAGCCGAATGGAAAGCGAGTCATTCAGTGGGATACCACCACATTGAAGTTCCATTGCCGCCAATCCTGTCTCATTCACATGTTGAAAGCTCGAGGGTAAAGCTGTCTCTTCCGGTTGATAATAGCCATGGGCAAGGAATATCTCAGGACTTGACAAGTATGGAAAGCTTTGACTTCCATCCAATCTCCGGAGTGATACATCTACATCTTCATTCACAAGGAGTCGACGGTCAGCGGTTGCTTGGATTGTTTGCAGATATTCAAGTTCGGGAAAAATTTCTAAAAAAAACGCAATGCTTCATCACTTGATCATGCAACTATTGAAACACATTTAAAAACACTTGCCAAACTACAGTTCTAGTCAAGTGTGCTTCTTCTGGTACTTACCCTTTGTATCTCCCAAATTGGATTGCGTCATTGTCTTCGATTACAATTTTCCTTGCCTTTCTCTCCTTCTCCAAATAATTCAAGAACTTTCTTGAGAGTAACAAATCCTTGTGAGACTGATATTCTTTCCCTTCGGATGATTCAATTATAAAAAAAAGATGATTCAGGCAAGACTGAAAAAACAGTGTAATCTAGATAGAATAGAACAAAAAAAAAAACAGTAACGGTTTTGAAAATAAAATATTCTTAAATCAGGCAGTTATTATACAATTAATTTGTATTGATTCTTTGTTGCAATTAGGTGAAAGTTAGGTATAGCGAAAGGAAGGGGGAACAGGAGGATTTTTCAAGAGATTTGGGGGAAAAATACTAATTATATTATAAAAGAGTTATAGAGTATATTTACTTTTGTCGTGATCAGTGCTCGATTGAGCTGAGTTGACAATACTACAAACGTTATTTATTCCTCTATGTTCTTCTTGTTGAAGATATCCAAAATAAATGAAAGGAGTAGCAGCAAAACTCCACACTACAATCACAAATTCTTTATACTTGTTCCTCTGTCACAGAGTGATTTTCCTTTGCGAGTGGAGTCTTGAAGATTTGTAAGTAGATTTTAATGCTAACAAAACTGAGAGATCTCGGAAATTTTTCGTTATCGTTTAGCTCGTTAATAGGAGGTAAAGGCTCTGTCTTCGTTAAGGGCGTTAAAATTGCATAATGGAGGGATACTGAGGGATACTTTACTGATCAGGTACCTCAAGAGATAGAAGACATAGGTAAAATCATTTTCCAAAGAGGAATGGAAGCATCTCTTTATTAACTTATACTTTTTGCAACCCACTCAAGATGCTTAACAAAGGAACGTGACATGAATAAAATGAGGACAAGTTATCAACCGACTATGTATATAAATTGTTCTGGTCAGATTACCGGCGACACAAATCACCCGTTCACTTGTGAATGCGGACAATAGTATTTTTGATGGAAGGTTTTCAATATCAGATGATGATCAAGCAAGGACGGAATTATAAAGCGAAAAAAAAAAGAGAAACCAAGAAGATGATGTTTAATTCCCATCAACGAAAATCACATGATAGAAAACGTTCAGGCCGAAATCCCTAGTGGCCTGTGGCAGTCTCCAAGCTACAATTCAGAGACCAGCTATGTATTCGAGGACTTTTTTTTTCGATGATAAACGCAGAAAGGAGTCAAAGGAAAAGATGACAAGGCGGAGAGATGAAGCAGTAAAGGTAATTAATAAATAAGATCAATGCAGTCACACATTCAGCAGATAGCAGGACGATAATCTTGACTTCCTTTTCGTTTGAGATGAACTTGAAACCTTGGCGGAGGATTATCTACGCCTGATCATTGATGTTGTCACCCTCTCATTTTGCTTGATGATCGCTTCTGGATCTATGCTTGATGATGTTGTCAAGCGACCCAGGAAGCCGATTCTGATAAAATCGGCGAGGTTCGTACCATTCATCAAACTCAGCGCATGGGTCTGTAACCGATTATAAAAGCGCAAACATACTTCTCAAAGTTACAGTTATAGCATTAAATCTTCACATTTCCTCATGCATAACAATAGTATGCTATTGGCACTTTCTATTCCATCTCCTTTTATCAGATTTTCAATTGGTTATTCTTGTTCAACTAAGATACATGGATTGTTTTTCCCCAGACCTTTGAAACATTTCAGGAAACACTCCGTGATTTCCTTCCGCCTAGACATTTCTCCAAGAGTTGGTCGTCGAAATAACAACAGAGCGAGATAAACTGCAATAGTTGGATCACGGGACTCGCGCATACATCCATGGAGTGATTCTCGCCGTTTCCTGGGTTGATCATACCTCCCCTATACATTATTATGTACATATTTATGTACCTTGACCTTGTTCCAATGCCAAAGATTTGAAAGATGACGATGACCGCATATGTGCGAGGGAAAAAAAGAGCAACAAATGACTTTTGTTGCAAAAGCTCACACCAGTTTGCTTTTTTCCTTTTCCTCAGAGTAGGAAACGCAAACATACTACCGAAAGGAATCAAGAAGGAAAGGATGGGGAAATCATGATGCTCAAAAGCTTGTTCCGTCATTAAACCACTTACAGAGCCGAAGCCAATCTGTATCTCAAAAGCTAAAGAGGGTTGAATCTCAATTAAAGATATTTGCTTGGATAAAGTATAAAAAGAAAGTTTTTATTATATTAAGTAGGCCCGGGTTAAATCCAGTTTAAATTCCAGCCCTAGTAAGAAGAAAACGCATCAAAATTAATAACTTTTCTCTGGTTTTTGGGATATGTCAAGGTTATGACAAAGTATAAGAAATCAAACCAAAAAAAATCTGTTAAGTATCATTCCAAAAAATATGTTGTGAATATTTCCTCATTTAAATATTTGTACGAAAGAATATTATTATTTGATTTAAAAGCATGCATGTCATTTCTGTGACAGGCATTGAGCAGCTCCTGCGACAGAGCCCACTGTATATGTAGTGTATAAATCCAGAATTTAAATTTTCAATGAAAACTTTTATGGAATTCAAACTCAACAAAACATCCTTCGATCAGCGTCAGGTCATATTCTTTCATTGAAAACTCCTTCAAACTCGCGCCGATTTCTCTTCGACGTTATTATGAGCTGATGTCCCTCTGAAAAACCCTGGTGTGATCGCGCAAGCCAATTACGTTGGTTCACAATTTGACTACAGTATTTTGCTGTTTATCCTTCTCCAAACCTCTACCCCCTCCTGTCAGTATTGTTTCTTGCTTTATTTCTCTCTCTCTCTGGCTGCCTCAAAAATTTTGAATTTTTGTCCAAACTCATTTTTCTCTTCTGAATTATTCAGGCTTATTTAACTTTTAATCATTCAGAATCAAGATTTTGCTGCAAATAAAACTGGACAATTACACAAAGCTGATCGGATTGGTCTTTTCAATTCAATTTAATCATCAAATCTTCCATGGCGGTTTCCACAACAATCTCACAGCCTTCACCAAGTAGCGGCAATTCGAGCCGTCAAGCTACTGCAATGACCTCTCAAAACTCGGTCATTCGGAATAATAATGCTAATCAATCCTCAGCTAGCAACATCACCTCTTCACTCACAGCTTTATCTTCTCAGCCTCAATGTCCATCCTCATCATCAAATCCAAACACTCAAAACAAATATCGTCCTTTGAATGTCCGTGATGCTCTTAGTTATTTGGATCAAGTCAAAGTTCAATTTCAGGATCTTCCTGGAGTATATAACAAATTTTTAGACATTATGAAAGATTTTAAAACCCAAATGTTAGTTATTGTACCTTTTCTCGCTCTCTTTGGGTTTTTTCTTTTTTGTTGGAAGCTTTCGGCTAAGATTCGACTGCTTCTAATTTTTCATAGGATTGATACCCCAGGCGTCATAGACGGCGTGTCATCCCTGTTCAGAGGCCACCCTTCTCTTATACAAGGCTTCAACACGTTTTTACCGCCCGGCTATAGAATTGATGTTTCCCAAGGAGACGGCGCCAGCCAAACTGGCCCTTCGTCTGCTTATAGTCTCATCACTGTCACTCATCCGATGGGCATTCAGACTCAAAAGAGGCTCCCCTTACAAACGGGGGGCGAAGAATTTGGTTCCCATGTGGTCTCAGAGCCTATAGAAATTCCACCTGTCATCTCAAGAAATGAGAAATCAGTAAGAGAAAACCTACCCGTTAACTCATCCAACTCATCTCATAATATCAACAATTCATCCAAACCTCTTAATGAACCCCCATCAGCACCAGTCTTTACATTGAAACCTAAAGCTATCACCTTGGATGTCATCGCAAATTTAAATCGTATCCCCAGTCCCGCGCCACCAAATCATCCCAGTGTTGATCAACCGAAACCAGCGGTCAAGCCACTCGAGTTCAATCACGCCATCAACTATGTCAATAAGATCAAAAACCGTTATGCTGGTGATCCCAAAACATATCAAACTTTTCTTGACATTCTCCAGACTTACCAGAGAGATGCTCGTCCAATACAAGAGGTATGACGCCGACGCGCGAGCTTAATTGAATTGACATTTTTTTCTCTGCAGCAGCTTGATTGCTTTTTTTTTATGACCAACACTAATGTCTCACTAGAAACGTCTCTTTTTTAGGTATATGAACAAGTCAATCAACTCTTCCGTGGAGCTCCAGACCTCTTGGCAGAGTTTATGCAATTCTTGCCCGATCCATCCGTTAATCTATCTCAAATTACTGCCACCGACCCAGCAGGAATCGCGTCCATTGACTCTGGAGGAGTACATTTTAACCCCATCGAATCTCCTCATCCATCACTCTCCAACTCTCTTCACAGCATGTCCTCATCATCTAAGCGCGGTATCAGGGATGCATCGACTAATCTGCATTTGGATGGCAAATATTCGCTATCTTCTCACTGTGGCGCGCCTACTATGAATGTTTGTTCCGTTGACTTTGTTTCCAACTGTTGTAAGCACGAACCCGTGGATAAATTGATCTATCAACTGAATCTATATTTCATTTATTAGCATGAAGACCAGAGTTATGCGTCTTTTCACCCCTCCGCTAAAAAGAGGAGGCTTGGCACCTCATCTTTTACTCCCAATAGCTATGTAACTTCAAATGAACATTCAGCGCCTGGCGGTTCTCGATCTCATGCTTCTTTTCCGGAGTTGATTAATAGCCGAAGGGGGGAGATGAATTGTGAAATTGCCAGCATGGGCCATCTTAATGCAAGTCCGAGTCGGGGTGTTAAGCGCAAACATCATCGTACAGATAACAAATATAACGGCCCTGTCACATCAGGGGCTCCAGCATCCGCTCTTCCCCCGCCCGGATTTGCTCCACCCGGCTGTGCAACAATGGGAGAAGCCTACCATGCTGCAGCCAGTACCAATCAACTTTTAGATCAAGGCAAGCGAAAATCCACCAGTCATTCCCACAGTGCACGTCCATCAGATCGTGATCCCAAACATACGTCCGATGACCCCCATAATCTCCCTAGATCAACATTGGGAAAGGAAGAGTTAACATTTTTTCATCATCTCAA
Source organism: Uromyces viciae-fabae (assembly GCA_000785685.1). Lineage (NCBI taxonomy): Eukaryota > Fungi > Basidiomycota > Pucciniomycetes > Pucciniales > Pucciniaceae > Uromyces > Uromyces viciae-fabae. The sequence continues at coordinate 8,387 of JNCO01003692.1, forward strand.
GACTTATTTTGAAAATCCATCGACTTATATTGAATTCCTAAAGATCATTAACCTATTTACCCAAGATTTCATCGATCTTAAAACACTTGTTTCTAAAATTCAACCATTCTTAGTCAATTCTCCAGAACTGCTTGCCAGGTTTAAAGATATTGTTGGTTGGAAAGATGAACCAGATATTCCCAAAAATCGCGACTCAATCAATGGACACCTTTTGAAGAAAAAATTGCTTCCTTATCCTGGTCACAGCATCCAACCGGATCAGGGCTTACAGGAATGTGGCCCAAGTTATAGATTTCTACCCGAGTCTGAAATATTATCAAATTGTTCAGGAAGAGATGCTTTGTGCTGGGATGTATTGAATGACAAGCTCATATGTGGTGCACCCGGATCAAACGAGGATGATCAGATTTTTTTGCCCCGTCAAACGAACGCTTTCGAAAGAGCACTATATCAAGCCGAGGATGAGCGGCATGAATATGATTACCACATTGAGGCCAACTTAAGGACTATTGCGCTATTGGAGCCGATTAATCTTCGGATTCAGCAAATGGATCCTGAGACTCGCGCCGAATATCGACTCAAACCTGGGCTTGGGGGTCAAAGCAAAAGCGTATACCAAAGAATTATCAAGAAAATTTATGGTAAAGCGCAGGGTCAAGAGGTAATTCAAGCTCTTCACGAAAATCCTGCATTGGCAGTACCGATAGTCCTAGCCCGATTGAAACAAAAAGATGAAGAATGGAAGAGGGCGCTGAGAGATTGGAATAGAGTATGGAGAGAAGTGGATGGTAAGAACTATTGGAAAGCATTCGATCACCAGGGAATCAGTTTTAAGGCACTTGATAAAAAAATGATTGGCAATAAGAATTTGATCAATGAAATCGAATTGATCAAAAGAGAGCAACAGAACAAACAAAAGCTACTTTTGAATCCCTCATTAATTCGATATTTACCAAAGTACCAGTTACAATTAGAACTGGAAAATATTGAGGTATTTTATGATGTATTAAAAATTCTTATACATTATTTAGATCATGTACCAAATTCAACTGGATTAGATGATGAACACAAGGATCAAATTGAGGCCCACTTGAAATCGATTGTAACTACGTTTTTTAATATTCCGGTGCATGAATTCGACAAGCATTTAACACCTTTACCACCCGAAAAGAAAGGGGCTTCCAATGAGAATAGCAACAATCCGACAACCAAGAGTCTTGATGCTAATGGGAACGAGACGGCTTACTCGGAAGGTGATGGTAGTGATACTGCTGCAAATGGAGGACAAAATCAGGTGGGGGATAATGATCGACCGGAGGGAGCGACACTTGGGAGACCTCATAGAGGTCTTTCTTCAGGGCGTAGACGAGGTGTGCCGGCTAAGGATGGGGCCACATCCAGTACTACAGCAGCAAGTGATCTAAGGAAGAGAGCTATGAAGAATGCTAGCTCTAGCGGGGGGGTTATCTATAGTGAACGCGCTTCAGCTAGGCGGAACGAGTCGAACAAGAGAGGTTTTGGTTCATCCCGAACTCCACGTGCAACCAGTCTGTCAGAAGAAACTCCTTTATCATCACGTACGATACCTGCCGATGGGATAGTTAAAAATGCCTCTTTCGATTCTAGATCATCTGAGTATTCTGCTGGTATCGCGGCAGAAGCTTCGTCATCGGCGGCGCTAAATCAAAAATACACTCAAGCAGATGCCATTGTAATTGATAGGATGACGTGTATTATGGATCCCTCCCCTCAGATAAATTCCAGCTCCCATCTATCACCCCATGTGGATGATAATAATAACAAGGGCAAGGCAAATAGCTCAAGCATTACCCATTCTCCACTCCGAACAGGTGAATCGAATTTAATAAATGATTCGTTACGTGGTGACAATCAACAGAAAGAAAAAAGCGATTTTTCAAAAAACAAGCTCAGTTTTTTTGCCAATAATGGATATTACTGTTTTTTTAGATTAATACATCTTCTGTATACTCGATTCAAGACTTTAAAACATGATTCTATGGCCGATATAGATAATCATTTATCAGTACAATTACAAAATATTTCATTGCCCGCTACAAAATCGGAAGAAAGTAATAACAGTAAGATAACTACGCCACCTCTTAAAAACCTTGATGAGAATTCAATTTCTTCTTCATCTAATCCATCCAACCGATCTTTCAACCCGAATTCTTCATATCTGCAATTACTGGCTACCGTCGAAAGTTTTAATTCAGGCGCTATTGATCAAACTCAATTCGAGGAAGACTGCCGAACTCTTTTTGGTATCAAAGGCTACCTTGTCGTCACTGTTGATAAAGTTTGTCAAGCGCTGGTCAAAGTAGTCAGTATCTGCTTTCCTTCGCTTTTTGACATTGTGAATGTAATAGTTACTTTTGTTCATTGAAAAAACTTGACGTACAATGATTATTATTTTTAAAAAAATAGCTCTCTACAATGAGTGACCATGACGGATCGAAGAAAATATTACAACTTTTTAAGAATCAAAAGAAAATTTTTGATGAAGATCCAAGCTCGTTAACAAATTTTCAAAGATTAAGTTATCGCAAATCGGTTGAATCTTTGACCGGAAGAGGATATGATGAATCGAAAGTCTATAGAATCGAATGGGTTTGTCATAGAAATAGATAAAATTTATCATCTGCATTTATTTATACTTTTTGGTGTGTTGTTTTTAGGTTGCAGGCATTAGATCAATCAGGATTCAACTGTTAGGTGGAGATGAAATTAGTCCAGAAGATTTTGATAACATTGAAAAAGCTTGGTCAGACTATATGGCGAGTTTTCAAGATATGTCGGTGAAAAGAACTTTAGGTTTAGAAAATTTTCAAATTAATCCCCCTTTTTTAAAAAGGTTTGTTTCCTTCTTTTTGTTTGTTTCCTTAAAAATAAATGAACAACTTTACACGAACAAAACCATGGTTCAGTTTGAACAGAATCAATAAATTCACTTTTGCATTTTTTTTCTTCTTTATTTTCGCTATCTGCTCAGGAATGTCAACCTAGTAAAAAAATCTGCATCAATAATAACAACTTTGACACCGACGACAACTACGCCCACGATGATAGACAATGGATCAACATCAGTAAAAGAAGAAAAAGATAAGAATAATATTGATGGTGTATTATTGAAAGAAGAAAATTTTATAACTGAGACTGGATTAGAAATCAGGATTTGTATTAGATCTTATAGGATGTTCTTCAATCCTAATAAGACTGAACTATTAATGCGTAAAATTAAAAAATAATCATCGTTCTCAAGTACTTGATGGGCTCCTACATTTGACTTATATACTCACTTAATTTTGTCGCGGTTCCAAACAAATTCCCATCTGGAAATTCCTTCAGCATTTGTTTTCGTGCTTGTTTGTGATTTTTCTGTTTTTCAACAACCAAAACATTCAAATTATATATATTTATTTTTACCTTTTGCTTTGCTTTAAGTATTCATTAATTTTTACAAAGTATTTATAGATGTATAAATAATTTTTCCAGATTCTTTTTTCCGACATGAACATATTTCATTAACAATTCCATTTATTTATCATTCAATCATTCAATTCACCATTAATATACGTATGATTTAATTTTTTTCTGTTGTGACTTCATCCACTTGGATATGTATGTTTAATTTGTTCACAATACTCAAAAGACTTTGACTATTTTTCTTTCTTACTTTTACTTCGCTTCTTTTTCCAAAGAAGAGAAAATAAACTACAAATATTTTAATAATCCAATGAAAGAAAATTGAATCAACGGTTCAAAAAAACTATGTGAAACTATCTAAAAATCAAAGTAGGTCAACTATGGGCAGAATTGAGCGGGGCGATTTCAAAGAATATAGGTTGAGATAATCAAAACCAAGCCCAAACCCTTCAACATGCGGCACTCCAGGGGTCAAGCCCCTCATCACAAAGTCCTTGTTGATGTAGTGTGCTGTTATAGCCATTAGGACGGTTCACAACAGAACTTTGTCAGCATTTTTTTTTTTGAAATCAACAACAGGTTTGTAAATCAGCAATTTCTGATTTTTTGCTCAAACTTTGCTGATTTGGACCGAAGAAAATTCCATATCAGCAAAGAAATAGTTATGGAAACATGCTCAGCTCTGGAGTATCCGGGTCACAGCTTGCTGATTTGGATATTTTTTTTTGCTGATCAGCAAACCAAATCAGCCACCTTTTTTTTGCTGAAGTTGTGGTGTTTGCTGATTTGGAGAAATGCGGACTCCAAATCAGCAAACTTTTTTTGAAATCAGCAGTTCAGATTGGTTATTGTTAACCGTCCTATTACAATTCGATTCTGTTTTGAGAAAGAAAGTTAAGGGGCTCCAATGACACAGGACTCCTGGTTCTGCTCCTTGGATAGACCCTCAGACCTCAGGCTAAAGCCTCAAGTTGGTTTTGCAGCTAAGATATTACCTCATAAACAAAAAAAAATGAGAGTAGAAAATTTACGCTAGGGCTGCTGACCAAGGCATACCCGGTGGGTTGGGAGTACCCCGGTTCCCAACCCAGCGGGTATTCCTGATGCAAATGTTTGAAAATATGCTTCCTGTGTCCGTAGCTGATGATACCCAATGGGTATGTTGGTTATCCTTGGTTGTTTTTTTGTTGGGTGCCCTGCGGGTATGCCTTGAGAGGCTGGTTATGCCTGCCAGTCAGGCGGCTTCCAAATTATAATTTAAATTTGATCATATCATATTCATCATATCCCTCACCTCCCCCAATTCCCTTCCGTTATTGCTTCCTTTCTCCTGCCTTCATGTCCACTTCAAGTCAGAATCCACTGGCATCCACTCCTGATGAATCCACTGAAGCCAAGGACTTCACCCCAACCCGATCAACCAAGTCCTGGGTCTGGACTAATTTTGTAGGCAAGGAAACAACCAATCAAGTATAGTGTACCATTCAAAATGGCCCAATGGTTTGCAACCACCTTCTTACATGCGATAAATACAAGAGCACAAAATCCATGATTGAGCATCTCAATTGGATTCACAAGATTGAAGATCCCCAATGATCTCAGTCAAATCAGTCTTCATTACTGAATGCTATCTTTAAGCGGTAACACATCAAAAAACATGTAAGTCCATTGCTTCTCTCTTCCTTTGATTATATATTCTAATCCCCCCCTCCCCCTTTGATATTAGCCTGAGGTTACTGAAACCTAAATCCAAAATCTATTGGTGTACTTCATAGTCAATGCCAATCTTCCATTATCGTTTGTTGAGTGCGAAAGAAATAACAAACTAAGGATAATATTTCATTAATATAAATATGTTGCACAAATAGTGATGATAATAATTTAAGACATAAATCTTAATGAAATGAAAAATACCTAAGGGCAAAAACAAGTTAAGCTGCCTAGTTGATTTATATAAAATATAAATGATAAGATAAACAAAATGTATTCTTTTAACTGATTGATGAAAGAATATAAATATGAGTTTTCTATTTATAAATTTAATAAACTAAAAGCATAACTTACTAAAACTTTTAGTTAAGTAATTCCTTTTAGAAGTTTAGCTTAATATTGATCAACTTGATCAAAACTATCTTCTCTTTTTAGTTTAAGAATAAAAGTTAGCTGTAACTTTTATAATCTAGATAGAATAATTAAACTTGTAACTCACAAGATAAAATTAGAGTTTTGTTTAGTTCTATTGAAATTTCCTTTTAAAAGCTGTTGACCGTTATTTTTTTTGGTCAACAGGATCTGAGTTGAATCTAAATTCAAACAGAAGATTCAAATTGAATAAATTAAATTATTTATTTATTCAAAATGAAGATAGTAAATAACTCACTATCTCTATCTTGAACAACAAAAGGAATGCTATTCCAACAGAGCGCACAGCTTTCTTCAATGTTTTGAATGCATTAAACAACCAAGCCTCCTCCCTTATGGTCAAAAGGTCCGCAATGGCTGCGGAATTTAAAAAGGTTCTTTTGAGTCATCACAGAAATGTCAAGGAATTGTTGGTTTGAATCCCCCATTTAGATTTTGCTTTGGATGGTTGGATGTCCCCAAATTTGATTGCTCTTATGGGAATTACAGCCTATGGTATGAACAATCATTGGAAGTTAGTTGATATTACTGTTGGGATACCAAAGATCAATGGTTAGTCATACATACCTTAAGATATAAGTTTTCCAAAAAGGCTCAAATCACTAGTTTTATGTTCAATAATCATTTCAGGTGCTCATAATGGCACCAATTTAGGAAATTTAATCTGTGATACTCTATATGATCTGGGGATCTTTGAGAACATGCAAGCAATAACTGCCAACATTGCATCAAACAATGGTACAATGGCCACTCAAGTTAAAAGCCATAGCAATCATCAATATCAAGCATCCAGTCAATTACTTGGATGTATGGCTCATCTGATCAACTTAGCAGCACAGAGCGTTCTCAAGGTATTGGCCCATCCGGCAATCCCAAGCCAAACTCCAAGATTAGTCAAAATCATATGAGAATCAGCAATGTTGTTACCTCTCACAATGGTTCCAAAATAAACCATCAAACCATTGTTGCTTGCATTCATGGTCTCTCAACTTTTGTGTGTGGTTCACCCCAATGGAGAGACAATTTTGAAAAATTAGTCTCTGCATCCCTTTCATGCAAGAAAATGAAGAATTTGATCCTCAATGGTAGCGTAGCATATTGTAGGTTGTTAAGCTACGCTACAATGTTGCAACATGTAGCATTGTTTTTTTTTTTAAGCTACAGCTACAGTAATTCTGGAGAAAAAATAAAACCAGGTAGTGTGATGTAGTGTAGTGTCTCAAAAAGAAATTAACACTAACAGGAATCCCTGTAAACTGTAGCGTAGTTCTAGTAGCTATTGAATTTGCTACCCTGCATGAAAGCGTAGCACATTCAATCGCTACACTGCATGAAAGTGTAGCACATTCAATTGCTATACTACATTAAAGAATAGCAAATTAAATTTCTACACTACATGAAAGCACATCTCATTAAAAGTTCTATCTGAAAAATAAATAAAAGTAAAATGAAAATAAAAAATGAAGAATAAGAAAATATTTGAAAGAAACTAATTATTTTTTGGAGGAAAAGTTGAAATATACAGATATGATACTTGTAAGAATTGCAAACTAAGGTTTTTAATAAATAAATGAAATAAGAATGTTTAAAATTTTCATTTTAAAATATAGATAAGCAGTGAAAAAACAAAAATGTTTATATACATAAGGCAGCTGAATCAGATCACCTTTATATTAATTAATTTGATTTTATTATAAATATCTTATATATAATATTTTAATTCTTAATCGAATTTTTCACAATTAATACAACTTGTTATATTATTATTCCTTTAATTATTATTTATATATATATACTTAATGATTTTGGATTTTAAATACCATTTATTTTAACTGATTATTTTATTGGTAATAATATTTATTTTTATTTAAGTTTTAATCTAATAATTATAATCTTGTATTATAATTTTTTTCTATTAATTTTTAATTACTTTATTTTGATGATATAGTTTTTAACAAAATTTTATTGATAAAGATTCTAAAAATTGAAATGGATTTTTAATTTTAATTTTTATGATTTTGATTCTCATTGTTTTATTTTGATCTGAAATCAAAATCATATCAGATTAAAAAAAAATCATTTTATTTCACATTTTTAATAATGTTTTTTCACATAAAGCTGTATTTTATGTTTTCTTTCCATAATTTCAATACAAATTATGTATTCACCTTAAATTTGATCTTTTGAAAATAATGTTCATTATTTCTATTTGATCTAAATCCTTTTATATTTTGAATTTCATTTTTACTTACAAATAAAAATGATTTTTTTATGTTTTTATTTTTATTTATTTCAATAAAAATTGGGTCATGCTAAAACAACGCCCCGGGATCACTAAAACAACACCCGGAGGCAATAAGACGTTGCAAGGTGCCCCT
>KN361845.1:6251-16353 GCA_000785685.1 Uromyces viciae-fabae
AAGAATACAAATTAATAAAACTAGACTGAGTTGGTGAGATGATTTTGCTGATTGATAAATGAAACTACTAAAAAATGTTTTGAATGGTGAGTATGATAAAATTAAAAATAAAATAAAATAGAATAAAAAAAATAAAAATAGAATAAGGTAAAAATAAGATAAAATAAAAAATAAAAAATAAAAATAAAATACCAAAGCTGATGTGTTTTGATTGTAATTTTAATCTTTAAATCTGAGTATAAGAATGATAAAAATCTGGAGGAGACTGAGTAATATAAATGAGGTTAATGTGCTGTGAATTTGATGTTGAGTGAGTTGAAATAAATAAATACCAAAATATTCTGTCCAGTTCACAAAGACCTTCTTATGATTGTATCAGAAATAGAAGATAAGAAAAAAAATTTTAAGTGTGGAAAATTTTCTAAGTCTACGTTGCTAAACCCCTAATTTCAATTTTAAGACCCCTGTCAAATTGACTAAATAATGAAGATCTCAAGTTGATGGGACGGTGGACCACCCAATGTTTCTCCCTGTATGTCAAGTGTTATAGTGACCAAGAACAACTCGAGGTGGTCAGTCTTTTGGCCCGCCTGTCGAGAGAGTGGAGACTTGCCTAAGTTACATTGGATACATCTTTTTTTTTCTTTTTTCTTTTCTCTTTCTTCTTCTTCTCCGTTCAATATTTCTTTTCTCTTCGTATTTCTCAACACATTATTTCAGAAAATTCTCAATTTGTGTCAATGTAAAGAGAAAAAAAAAAAAAACTAGGAAGAAGAGGATTTGGAGAAAGTGTGGCATTCAAATGTGAGTTTAGGGTGGCTAGGCTCAGGCTCCCATTCGACAGTCTGAGTCATGGGGTATAGCCACCTAGTCAGAGCCTCCTCCCGCCATGCTACCCAAACGCCTCTGGAAGAAGGAAAACAAAACTCCTCCCACTGCGTGGAGGCCGCGACCATGTGGATTTGATGGTCATGATCAAAATATAATAATAATATAAAAATTATGAAAATAATTATTTGAATATATAATTAGTTTCATATAAATTAAATAAATATTAAAAGGAATAAAATAGAAAATAATTAGTTTTAAATCATAATTATTTTGCTTATTTTGAATTAATAATGATTTTAAATAAAAATCTTCACCTGTTATCTTGGTGGTAAAAATGATCAAAATTATGATTCTTTAGGTGATTTGTTCAAACCTAAAAATAAATGCTTAATTAATTATTCTGCGTAATTAATTCATGCAGATTTTATTATAAATTTTAACTTACAAAATTCTTTGTAATTAATTTTTCTTTTCTTAAGGGAAGTATTCTGACACAATTTCCCAAACAACACAAGAGGACCAACAAGATTAGGAACGTTAAGCCCGTATAAACCAACAACAGAGCCGTCTTCAATTACAATGTTGACAGTGTCTTCACCTACAGCATTTAAAGTGTTGCCATTGGCCAGCTCGACTATACCCAAGATGGGCTTGTAGTTTTGAAAGGAGGATTTGTTTATAAACATTCAATGGCTTGCGCCACTATCAAGAGAAGCATGATTTGGTTTTTGCACAGCAGAGAAAGCTTGAGCAATGACCTTCAAGCCTCTATCAGTAAATTGATAGGAGTTTTTCTGTAAATTATCCTCGGTTTGCATATCAAAATTTTTGTCATCAGAAGCCACTACCACTTTAGCGCTTGCTTTAGTCTTATCTTGTTTTTTCAGCTGTCCACAGTCTTCAGCTTTGCGTAAAGTTTGGTCATTATGCACACCATTTGTGCACCTGGGACCGGTATAGCTGTGTTTTGCCACGAAGGCTTTTTCAGTTTTGATAATGGGAGTTTGTGAGTTGGAAATGTTCCAAAGTTTGTTGTCTAGTGTGAGTCTAACTGGATCAAGAGTGAGTGGTTGCTTCTCTCTCAGTGACTCTTTGAGGTTGGCGTAATAAGGTATGTCAGAAATTTTGTTGGCTATCATTTCGGCGAAAAGAGATTCTTTGATATCTGCGCCTATTGGCTTTCCTATGACAAAGCCAACAGCAGCTAGTGCACTCAAGTGTGAATTGATTTTGGTGATGAATTTTTCAAGGCCGCTTGGCTTGAAGGGGAGTGATGTGAAGTCGTCAAATGATTTAGCCTGATTATTGTCTGCTTTAGATTTGAAATGGTCGAGTAGTGCTTTCCAAATGATAGCTGGGTTGTTGGTGTAGAACATGGAGCGGAATCTGTTGATGTATGTTTGGTCAACATGGAGGCCTATTATTCCAGCAGTACAAGCCCGTTTATCCTTGAAAGTGATTTTCTCGGCCGGTTTGTTGGGAAGTGGCTGTGTTGTAAGATAGACCCCTGATTTGGTTGCTAGCAGATATGATGTTATTTTGGTTTTCCAAGCTGCAAAGTTATTCGCGTTGAGGATTGGAACACCAGTTTTGGTTACGTCGTTCATAGTGAGCTTGGATTGTAGAAAATAAGTCATAGATTCTTTTAAAGTTTAGTCGGAGACTGGGCTCATAACCTATAGGAGAGATAGCCTAGAACTAAGGGTAGCCTCCCAACAAAAAACCTTTAAGGTTGACTCAAGAAGGAGTCAGAAATATGAAAGACAATGACAACAAGACTATCAGAAGCACACCTTTAAGGTTGACTCAAGAAGGAGTCAGAAATATGAAAGACAACAACGACGAGACTAGCAGCAGCAGCAAACCTAAATAAAGTGAGCAGATATTTCACGTGAGACAATCTTAATAATGGAGAAGAAGAAGATTGAATGAATTGCAAGACAGAATGAAAGAAGTGACAATGACCTTTAAGGTTGACTCAAGAAGGAGTCAGAAATATGAAAGACAATGACGGTGATACTAGCAGCAGCACACCTAAAGAAAGTGAGCAGATAGTTCACGTGAGACAATCTTAATAATGGAAAAGAATAAGATTGAATGAAGAAAAAAGAAGTACAACGGAAGCGCACGCGCTTTTCTACATGAATCATCAACTAGGTTTGGACTATGAAGATTTGAACTATAACTACTTTTTCTGAAAGCTAATTAGGTTTGAAGTATGGAATTATATCTGTTTTACAGGAACCACCTTCAATTTCTTCAAATTGCTCAATCGTAAATTCCTTCAACAATGAAAACTTTCAAAATAACAATGCAATGAATAATTTAAATTTGGACAATCAAAAAAATGAATCAAACAATGAACTGACCTGCACAAGTATTCATCTTCTCTGGAATATCTCAAAAAAAACAGACAAAGGTTTTTTAATTTCATTTGAACATCACTCAAAACTAGTTACAACAATGAACAAAGAACAATTTTTTTTTTTTAATTGCAACAAGACCAATCAAATAGAAAAAGAACAAGATAAACAAAAAAATAAAGAAGAAACGAAAAACCAACAAAAAAAATATGATTCAACTTTAAATATGCTAACTGAAAAAATGGAAGAACTAAGCAAAAAACCCAAAAATAACAAACAAAACAGCTCTCTTAATCATCCATCCACCCCTCAACCCCTTCAAGAATCAATTCATCGCCCTCAAACAACCGACAACCGCCCCACGGTCAACAGAAATATTCATACAACCGTTGCTCCAACGAGTTGGAGCAACATTACCTGGAAAAACGGTTGTTGGGTTGGTTTTAGCATTCCGACACCGACTCCTCATGTTCGGAGATCCACAGGGATCTACCCGCCACCTCTAAACCAAAGAGTTCAACATCCAAGGCCAGCCTTGGATGGTTTGTACCGGTCAAAAACCATGCAGGCGCCACCACCGGCCAACCACTTCATCAACGGGTTCAAACCCGGCTTTTTTATAATTAGAAAAATTAAAAACTCAAACCCTTTTGCCGGGCTCACCCCGGCCCAAATCACTGACAAAGTCAACCAAACATTTTTAACCTTTGAAGACCTAGTCGATGGGGACAAGCGATCAGTCCGTGGAGCTGTCATCCTCCAATCTGGGGATATTAAATTTTACACTAGAATAAGAAGAATGGCCCTTTGGCTCTTACACAATAAACACAAATGGACTCACCTCAGTGATCCATCTCTACTCACCAGACCAATCTCATTTCCTGAAACAAGAAGAATGGCCCTTTGGCTCTTACACAATAAACACAAATAGACTCACCTCAGTGATCCATCTCTACTCACCAGACCAATCTCATTTCCTGTCTTGATACACTCAGTTCCAATTTTTTTTAACATTGAAGATAAACAAACAACAGTACCATCCGTGTCTGCCTTATTTCCGGAGCCTCCGCAGCCCAATGGTGCACAGTTTCTTTCCCGCGAACCATCGTCGGAACTGGACTTCCGCAGACTTGAATCCATAGTCTATCTTTTTGGAAAACTTCTAAGGCTCCTCTGACCTTTGCAAATAACAGAACTCGAGGGAAGCCATCCTCTCTTGTTTAATTTTTTAGTTGTTTGAGAGCTAATTTCTCCAAAGCAAAATTATTTTTGTTGTCACAAGAACCTACAAAGAAATACAAATACAAAATTCTTAGAGTTGTAAGACTTTGTAGAAAGTAAAAAAAGATGGAAACAAGATTTCTAGCTCGTGATGAATGAATCACAGATTAGACAAAGGATTTAACAGATGGAGCTGTATACCCAATATATGCGGAAACGGGTGATTATTATAGGACTTTGCTGATTAATCCGCCCCGGTTAATCACCGTTTCACAACCAGGAATGGCAGTTGTGCCGCATGGACTGTTTTCCAACGATAGGACCTTTCCTGACTGTTCAGAACATGTGAATTTACCGTGGGCAGAGCATCTCAAATCGCCATCCGAACATTTCACTGCATTTTCTGCCAAAATGGACTGTTTGTTGGCACACATAGCGTGTAATTCAACCGATTGATTCGAGAGGGCTTGATTTTCATGGGACATCACGCTGAACACCGCGATTAATGTAGAAATGAGATGGACGAGCCGATATTGCATGCTTGTCGCAAAGTTGTCGAGTTCCAAAGCGTTGCGGTCCTATAGCAGATTATCTATGTTATTTATATTTACTTTTTCCAAAGTGTTTTTTTCCAAAGATAAAATGGATTGAGTCATTCGAAGGTGGCTATCAAAACTCAATGATAACCCCTACCTGCTTAATTAAGCAACTGAAGAATCCTGAAGCCCTGGTCTCCGTCACAAACGGTGGATTTCCGATAGTCGAACAATATAAAGAGGACTGATTCAGTATGAGTTGTTTAGCAAAAGTGACATAGATTGATATTATTGAAATCGAATTCTGGCTGCTTAGCAAAAGTAGCAAAGTTTGATATTATTGAAATCAAATTCTGAAGGTAATCCAAAAAGTATTAGGAGGATTGTAGGAAAGGGCAAGATAGGTACATTATATCTCCTTGTGCTCAACCGGGATATTTTGAACAGCTTGTGCCAATGGAGGATCATTTCCGCTCGATCATCGTTGAAACTGCTGCCGCTGGGAGTTTCCTTCGTTCGCAAAAATGATCAATACCGTTGTGTTACTGAGCTCATTTTCATGGAGATGAGGGGCTGGTTACAGTCTGGATGGACTCGAAAGCGAGTTAGATCGAGAAAAATGAAACATGCTTCTCAGTTCGGCCAGAAAGCAATGATCATCGACTCTTTTTACATCATCCTTTTGGTTGAAAAAAGGGACCCGAAATAATCTTCAACCACTCCGCCGGACCACACAAACGGTGACCCAACGAAGAAATGGATCGTTGGTCGCACTATGTCTTTTATGTGGTGATCGACCCCGGTCTCATGTGTTGCGGTCGTCAAGTAAAAGGGGCTTTACTTGAGCGAAAGTTTCTCGATCCTTGGTGGGCAGGAGTCCACATGGATAAGCTATTTGGTGACCTGTGGTGACTTGGGCTGTTGTAGTGCGCCTTGCCCCTCCTTGAATGGTGGTTCTTCTTGCTTTTTTCCTCACGTTGAATGGCGGAAATTCTTACTTTCCTTTTGGATTTTCAAATATTGCGGGTGTCTTTATTTCTATTTTTATTCATGATCTGAATGAAGAATTATTCTTTCTAGCTAGTTAGGAAGTGTATATTGTTTGCTTCTTTATAAGTCTAAGGGCTTTATCTCAAGGGGGGAAACCTTTTTAGCCCTGGTGCTTTTTCCCCCTGCGACATAATCGGCTAAATTGCCAGCCCAGTGAGCCAGCCATGCAGAAAACGTGGGGGGTTGTGTACATCTACCAATCAGGCACACTCAGACACTCATGTAGCTCACAATTAGTATTTGAAGATGCGGAGCTCGTGGAACAAACAGTTTCATTGGCTGTAGAAAACGCGAGGAATTCACGGATGCTATTTAGCTTGTCCTCCATTGTGAGACGTCACACCACAAGTACAACCATATCCATCAGCAATCAGATTGTCAAGATCCTAATTGCAATCTCATCACGGTGTGTTTGGACATAAAGGCAGATTTGCATCACTCAAGACATGTCACCAGGCGGCAATCCATTAGCTCTAGGTACTCGTTCACAACCTTGTGGGCCCTCAAGCATTAAACAAACCTTTCTGAATCATATCAAATTCGTTGGGCCGGGATTAGTCGCATCGTAAGTAGCAAGGTCGTATCTTTGTGTACCGCTACGCCTATCTCCGTTCACTCTACTGCCATCCCAGCATCACCGCGACGGACAAACTCTCTAGACTTAGTGCACGTAATAATGGAGCACATGAGAGATGCACGATTTCATCGAGATCACTGACGCTTCTGTCGGTCCTGAGCGCCTATGGCAAAAGATGGAATACCAATATACTGATGATTCCTCCTACATGTTTCTTTTCATTGGAATAATATTGGAATAATCGGGTGCATGCTTTCAGCGTGGCTTATTGTGATCCAGGAAATGTAAATCATTTTGTCTCTCTTTCCGATGACTTCTACGCAAATTTATCTCCTTCAGAGTGATGCACACATTTTATCCTGCGGCTCATTACTATTTGGACTGTCTTTTTTGTTTTTGGGCGTGGCATGGACTGGAAATACTCTCTCGACAAGTGGGCAACTGATCTACAAGCAGGTTCATCACACGGATATGCACACCTTTTTGTCATTCTTTCGGCCTCTGCCATGGCTAGCATGATACAAGTTTTGGCCACTCGCTTAGGATTTGTCACTGGAAAAGGTATATTCTATTCTATCACCTTGAATGAAGCTCTGCCTCTCACAGCTGTACCTATATCCTTCAATATCGTTTCCTCAGACTTGGCCCAAAATTGCAGAGAAAGGTTTTACAATCGTCAAAAGCGAAAGCTCATTTGGAGATGGGGACTGTTATATCCCCTCTATATTCTATGTGAGGGAGGCATTATGTACGTTTAACCTTGGAGAACCTTACGCAGAATATGCAAAAGCTGAACAATGGTTGGCCTGTCTTATTTTCAAAAACGTAACGGATCGCAACAAAGCTGTACCGATTTGGCCGAACTATTGGGCTCCGCCATGGCACTTCACATGTAAATTGCAATCAAATTAGTCTCACTGTTTTCTGATGGAACCTGTCAGAGGAAGAACACTCATCTTTCATGGTCTTCATATTCAGGCTGTTTCCACGCCTTCCCCTCTTTGCCGGGGTTTTGTTGACTTCCTTAGATGTCTTCGTTGTGCTTGCTTTCTTTAATTCGTATCCACAAGTCTCAAGAAAAAATCGCAAGTCCATGCAGTGCTTTGAGTTGTTTGTTACCGCTCTTATTTTAATCGTGGTCGTGTCTTTCATCGTTCTGCTCATATCTGTCAAGCCTGAGTGGAGCAAGACTTTCCAGGGTTTCATTCCCAATCGCAACATGATTCTCAATGGTGGACTGTATGTTTCAGTTAGCCTTATCGGTTTGCCCCCCCCATTTTTCTATCCTAACTTCAAGAGATACAAAAGACGTTTTCCGTGCGACTGATACATTTTTACCCCTCACGTTTATCATAGGGGCAACGGTTATGCCACATTCAATATTTCTAGGTGTGTATTAGTTTTTAATATTGGAAACCAAACCCAAAAAAGACGTGATGCACTCAAGACGATTGCTTGCTTTCGAAAAATCTCCAAATAGGCTCCAAAGTAGCCATTTGTGAGCGAATGGAGGCTTGCCACCCTGCACCCGAGCTCCAAGATGGCCGGGATCACCATGATCCCCAGATGACTCAGGCTTCAATTTCTGCAGTTTTGGTTTCAGTGCCAATGCCTCCATTGGAGAATCAAATTAAATGGCAAAGCCTGGCTTCAAATGCCAAAATAGCCCACGTGGCACACGCTAGAACGCATCTTTCACATGCCAGTTTCGACATCGTTGCTTCTCTCCTTAGCCTAGCGTTGCGTGAGTGCTGTGGATGATTCAAAGTGTTATCCTCATTTTCGCTTACACATGTGCCAAAAAATTTGAAGCAATAAACGCCTCTATATTAATAGTTGCAGCCGCGACCTTCTATTATGGTGCTGATTCTCAGACTAGAAAAGTCGATGCGATGGATTTACAATCTGCTTTCGAGCTTCTCGGCAGTCGGCTTCGACCGATTGCGGGCTATATTTTTGCTATTGCACTACTAACTGCCGGACAAGCGGCATCGATTACCGTGACCTTGGCAGGTCAAATTGTTTCGGAAGGGTTTTTAGAGTGGCGAACACGACCGGTGATTAGAAGATTGGTTACAAGGATGATCGGGATTGTTCCATCCACAATAGTAGCGGGAGCAGCCGGCCTTCAAGGGGTAGATAGTCTAATGGTTGGGAGCCAAGTGGGACTGAGCCTCGTGCTACCGTAAGTTTTATCTGTCCTTATTTCCAACATCAGCTCAAATGTATCTCACTCGTTGTTCATGGACAGATTCGTCTTGGCCCCACTTATTATTTTTACTTCGGACCCGGAAGTAATGCGTTTGAAGGACTGTGACAAAGAGCATTCAAGCTTTAAACTATCGGAAATCAACTCCCATCAGTTCATTTCTCCTGCTGGAATTTCGCTGGATAAAAAAGGCCGGCGGCATGAGACTGAAGTGGCAGAGGAAATTTCTGCCGATGACCCGGCGGGATCATTTGCAAATTCGACAATGACGAAGGTTATAGCTTGGTTCATATTTGTTCTTTGCTCAGTCTCCAACGTGTATGCCATTATCCAATTGGCTCAAGGTCGTCAATAACGCAATATACATGGAAGAATCGAAGCAATACAACAATACTCTCACCAAAAAACAATACCGAAGTGTTGTCGGTGCAATGAGATCTTTTTGTCAACACGGAGATACCACCTTGGTTTCGAGTAAAAGATACTCAGAAATGTGAATATTTATAAACTAAGATAGTTTTATTTCGATAACTTTGATAAAACAATACAATGATGAAAATGATGAAATAAAAAGAACATGTACCTAAGACCTCTAGGTGGCTTAAGGAGATGACAATAGAGAATGAAAAGAATAATACGAGAAAAGAAACAAACAAACGAACAACTAGATTATGAAAAGTTTAAATGGCTAAGACAAAGGTTTGTATTTTAGCAAAAATTTACAACGTAGCAAAAGTGCAAGTGCTTGAAAGAATACAGAAAATAAAACATGTCAATGATAAAAAAGAATGAAAATGCTCATACCTAAGACAAAGCGGTATGCTGCCTTGGGTTTGGTTGAGAACAGGAGTGAGAAGTAACGAGATATGAATTTTATAATAACTCTTTAAGGAAAGTTATGAAGATGAGATGTCTCGATTAAGGATGTATAAGTTTATGATATGGAGAATATAGAAGAGATTCAAAATTGAAGTATTATGATGGCAATGTAATGATAAAAGAAAAGATGATAGCGATGAGGAGAAGATAGCAGATGAAGAAGTTAATTAACTATGCTGATGAAGGAGTATGAGGATTGAAACACCGAATTGGCTTGTTAATAGCTTTGGTCTAGTCTTTATACTAAACGTGCTGAGGTAAGACAATCTCTAACTCACGGACATCATCTTTGTGAAAATAATACCGAGTTGCCATTTGAGCCTCACTCACAAGGGCTAACGGTATGTCCCCTTGATGAATATGTAAAGAACTATAGGCACTCGACCTAGATATATAGTTCACAAGATGGTGAGCTCACGGCGCGGCACGGGAATCC
>KN361847.1:0-14887 GCA_000785685.1 Uromyces viciae-fabae
AAACTAAAGAATTCCTGCTCCTTCAGGGTGAAATAATAAATTTTTTTATTGAGTCCACTTTAGAGTACCACACCGGAGGCAATAATATTGTTAACTCAGCAATTCTTTGTGGATAAGGCTACGCGCAGTGATCATGCAAGGCATTTAGCCATTGATCATCTGAACACACCTGATATTGTGTCTCTAGTTAACTATTTGCGAAAAAGAGTCAACTAATTGTCCCCAAAATGTATTATTTATTTTATGAATCATCTATGGACAACTCATTTAGAAAATATCATGTGGAAAAGGCCGTCTATTTTACGCTGAAATATTCTTCTTGTATAAATTACATATGTATCTTTATTTTTATTCTAATGTGGTGCTACATGAAATCTCCTCCTTTATTGTTATTCTGTCCGTTTTTGGTTTTTTTATGATTTGTCCAATTTTTTTACACTAGGAACATTTTCAAACATTGATTTCAGCCAGTGGTTTGACAATTTAAAATCAATGTAGTATTATGAGATGAGTTTTTGAGGAAGCGTTGCTCAGGTGCAGAACAAGGATTTTGATGAAATTGACTGTGCTGACTCAATGGGGAGTTATTTCTACAAAACTTCAGTTGGTAAAAAAATTACTTCAGTAAATTATCATGATCTGTACTTCAAACTAAGAGCAATGGGGAAAAAGCAAAAAAAGGAAATGGAAAAAGAATAAAGATAAAAACTAAAAACAACAAAGCAAAGTAAAACAAAAAATAAAAAATAAAAAGCAAAAGGAAAGCAAAAGTAAAAGAAAAAAAAAAAGAACAAGAAAAGGGTAAAAAACAATGAAAGGCTCCCCTAGCAAAAATGAAAAGAAAAACAAAATGAATAAATAAAATACAAAAGGAAAACAAAAACAAGAAATTTAAAAAATAAAAAAAAGGCAAGGATTCAAGGAAAACAAAAACAATAAATTTAAAAAATAAAAAAAAGGCAAGGATTCAAAAGGAACAGAAAAGAGAAGAAGAAAAAAGAAAAATAACAACAAATTGGAAAAGAAAAACAAATAGGAAAAGAAAAACAAAAAAGACAAAGTTTTTTCTTCTTCCCTTTTCATATTTATTAGTCTTTTTTTCTTTTTCTTTTTATTTGTATTTTTTGCTCTTGTTTTTCTAGTTTTATTTTTCATCTGGTTTAATTTTCTTGTCAGTCTTCCATCTGTGGCAATAAATAGTATTACTGTGGGGATTTATACAAGAGCTTTGAGGAGTGTATATAGAATCACAAAACCCACTACAATGAATCCATGATATGCTATCTTCCATCTAGTGTCCACCCTTTTTTATTTTTTTATTTTTTTTGTTTTTATTTTTTTAATTAAGAGACTTATATTGGTTTTTTCTGCCTGAAAAGATTAATAACATTATTTTCAGGCAGAAAGCTTCACATAGGACAGCAGAAAATAGGTACAGCAGGTTTCTGCACAAGTTCCTGACTGTGTATGATACTTTCAGGGAAAAACACCTGATACCCAGGCTGCCCAGGTTTATGATATACAACATGTGAAAGGTTACATACCATAAAAAACCGGTGGTCCTCAGAGCTGCATTAGACAAATTGGGGCTGCACCATTATTGTAGTTCTCATGAATTTAGTGTGGCCAAAAAAGGTGGAGGTGGGCCTTCAGCCAATAACTTGCACAGTGTAATTAGTTTAAAAGAATGGAATAAGTAATAAATATTTGGATCTAACTTATTATTACACATTGGATAACTAAACTTAAGTAATTTATTTATTGGCCTGTCCACAGGTAGATGCTCACATGTTTTGTTTGAGCCCAAAAGCGCATAATAATGATAGCTATCAAATATTTCCAAATCCCACTATCACAGAGTGATTACTCACACTTTTATTTATGTGTGATGAATGTGCCAAATGTGGCTTAAGTACTACTGGGATGACCAGAACATGAGAGCTTGGTTATGAGCTGGTAACAGAAGTGTTATAATGGATTAAGACTGATGTAATAACAAATGAGACCTCAGTTATGAGTTTGTAACCAACGGGTTAAAAAGGCTTAAGACTAATGTAATCGCAATGTATCTATCATGGCAATGTGCACACATTGCCATCCTTTTTGGGGTGGTGAGTATATGAAAGTTACCACATGACAAATGCCAGCAGGTGCCCCCAATTTCTGTTGGTGTACTCATGTCTTCATCTTCTTGAAATCATGGACCTTGGAAGATAGTATGATCCTTTCCTCACTCTTTAAAACTAAACATTCAAAAAAATTCAATGTTACCTTAAGGTAGGGATTCAGGCAAGTTCTTACGTGCATGAAGTATTACTAGTTGTCTTGGTGCTTGCAATGACAGATGACCATACATACAGTGGTAATTGAAGATTTTCTGAGAGGTGAGAGCTGAAAGATCTATTGACTAGGTGAACTTAGGCTTTGATTAAATGACTGAAGGGAATAAATTGAGAGAAATTCCTTCATAGCTAAGGAGGAACTGATTGGCATATTTCTCCCAGAAGGGACTAAAGAGAAATGATTATATGGAACCAATGATTTTAATTATGACATGCAGCTTCCTAAACTTGTAGGATGAACAAGCACCCCACACTTGTGGGTGAACTAAAACTGACTATGAATATATTCATATTTGACTCATTAAAAATTAAACTACAGACTTCAACTAAAAGCACTTATACTATAACTTAACTAAACTGGATTCAACAAGAAAAATCTAACAACTAGACTGGGCTTCAACTAGAAGGAACTAGACAAAATTGAGAAACTATCTCTTACTTTGCTGGACTATTACATGGAACTAACATATTTATAAACTATTTGTACTGACTGTTAAATTTGTGATGTATATGATTTCAACTAACTGGTATGAAGTTCTTTTGGACAGTGCTGAGGATTGAGATTGAGGATTAAACAGGTGACAGTCATGATAAACTAAATTTAAAATTTCAACAGTCATCAAGTAATTTTGCTGTAATTGTGGACATGTCCCTGGGAATACTTTGATGCTTTCCATATTTAAAAAGAGGTTCATTGCTTTTAATGACTGTGAAATTACAAACAGTAGGATTCTTGTTGACAGTTACACTACTTGATTCTAGAGGAGCAGGAAAACACCATTAGCTAGTGTCTAGAGCAGTCTTAGCCCATAGAGCAGAATTAGAGAAAATATAAAAAGTGTTGCCTAATGATGAATAAGAGAGAGAATCCTTGAGTACAAAGAGTAGCTGATGGAATGAGAGTATTTTGTGCATTAGCACAGTACAGTAATTGCTCAAGCACAACAGTCATTAAACTTGGACCAGTAAGATAAAGCTCCTCTGCTGATATGATAAAATTGTTTAAATTGTTACTTGCAACTCTGAGAGGTATATGAGTTGAAAGGAAAAAAAAGCTCAACAAGACTGACTCATCACCCGTCAGATGTGCATGTGTTGCACTTGTATCAAGGATTGTTAAAATTGGAGTTTTGCTTTATGAGTGTTTGCATGATATGATGAACTAAATGAGTATACATCAAACCCTGACTTTCATTAATCTGGTATGTGCACTTCTGTAGTTATAGTTGACCTTGGTTGTACTACATATAGCTACAATACTAACTTTTCCTGATGGGGACGCCCCAACTAACATACATTTTTGAGTAGCTGTGGTCCCCCAATGTGGGCTTTATCGAGTAATTTTCTGTAATTTTTTAACACTTATTTGAGAAAATACTAGTGTGTGACAGGTGTGGGCTAAAACCAATTATGAGATAATAATGAATTGAGACAGGCATAAATATTGGTATATGCATAAAAACCTCAAGATTGGTTGTACTTTGCAATACAAAGTCAAAGTATATGGAAAAGGTGTTGTTGTTTCATCTACATAGGACTCTCTTGTAGCCTTCACAAACTTCGTCTTATCCGATAAGAATCGGATTTAGAAACATCATACATACCTTTAATTCTTCATCCTAGAAATGTCTTCTGAATTAACTCATGCAGCCATTCGAGGTCAGTGTTGTAAACATCAACTGAGCAATCTTCTGAATATATCAATCTTCTCATTTACCCTTCATCCATTATTTGATTATTATCACAAATCACAGATGGTTGGTTTCGTGAAGAGAGTACTTTGTGGCCCGGACAAGCCATGTCCTTACAGGTAAGTCATTGATACAATCACCAGTTGGATAAATGATTGACTCAATTCATTTTTTATGACTTTTCTAACAATGTGCAGGTCAAAAAAGTTTTGCATGTTGAGAAAAGTAAATTTCAAGATGTACTTGTGTTTGAATCTACCTCTCATGGTAACGTACTGGTATTAGATGGAGCTATCCAATGTGTTGAAAACGATGAATTTAGGTGAGTAGTTTGTTAAAACTTGCATCCCTTAGATCAGTTTGGTTTATCCGTATTATTTCGTTCCACACGCTGACAAGATTTGTTGATTGGTTGGTTATATTTTTAGTTATCAAGAGATGATCGCTCATTTGCCCCTCAATTCACATCCCAATCCGGAGCACGTGCTCGTGATTGGTGGTGGTGATGGTGGAGTTCTTAGAGAGGTATTAAAACACCCCAGTGTCAAAACAGCCGTTTTGTGCGACATCGACGAGGCCGTACCCCGAGTTTCCAAGGCTTTCCTTCCTCACATGGCTGCTGGATTCAACGATCCTCGTGTCACGGTTCACATTGGTGATGGCTTCCAATACCTTCGTGATCAGGTTGGAAAATTTGATGTCATCATCACTGATAGGTCTCTAATTTTATTGTTAATTTACTAAATTTTAATTTGCTAATTTTAACATGTTTCTCAATTCATTTAGTTCGGATCCTAACGAAGGCCCGGCTCAAACTTTGTTTGGCATGCCTTATTTTGAATTGCTTAAGAACGCCCTGAGGCCTAACGGGTCGATCTCAACTCAAGGGGAATGTATCTGGCTCCATCTCCCTTTGATTCACTCTCTGATCAAGGGTGCTAAAGATTTATTTCCTCAGGTTGAGTATGCATACACTTCGATTCCTACTTATCCTAGTGGTACCATCGGCTTTGTTGTTTGTACCCTCGACAAAGACCGTAACTTGAAACAGCCGCTGCGTCAAATTCGAAACACAAAGTACTATAATAAGAATGTACACCCCTCTTCGTTTGTCTTGCCCGAGTTCGCCCGCCGAGCTGTTGAAGCCGCTAAAGAAAACCGAATTCTACCGCAAAATCTTGCTTCATCCCAATCTTCCGCTCCTGGGAAGAAAATTTTGCTCCTCGGATCTGGATTCGTTGCACAACCTGCCGCAGC
The DNA here is from genome assembly GCA_000785685.1 of Uromyces viciae-fabae. Taxonomy (NCBI): domain Eukaryota; kingdom Fungi; phylum Basidiomycota; class Pucciniomycetes; order Pucciniales; family Pucciniaceae; genus Uromyces; species Uromyces viciae-fabae. Next base: position 5,291 of record KN361847.1, read on the forward strand.
CTACCTTTTACGTCGTCCCGAGAACCAGCTAACAGTTGCTTCCTTCTCGCTTTGGAAAGCCCAACGATTTGCTGCCGAATTGGAGCGAGAGGTGAAATGCATATCGCTTGATATAAATAACAGCGAAGCTTTGGACGCGGCAGTTTCCCAACATGACTTGGTAATTTCCCTCGTACCTTACATTCACCATGCTAGCGTGATCAAGAGTGCCATCAAATTCAAAAAAAATGTCGTCACCACTAGTTATGTTAGCCCTGCCATGCGAGCTTTAGATGAAGAGGCCAAGAAGGCAGGTATTACTGTCCTGAATGAAATCGGCCTAGATCCTGGAATCGATCATCTTTATGCTGTCAAAACTATCGATACCGTTCATCGGGCAGGTGGGAAAATAACCGAGTTTATTTCTTACTGTTGTGGTTTACCAGCTCCAGAATGCTCAAACAACCCACTTGGTTACAAATTTTCATGGTCTTCACGAGGAGTGCTCCTAGCTCTTATGAACTCAGCAAAGCTTTATTCAAAGAATAAATTGATTGAAATTGAAGGCCAAGAACTCATGAACCACGCCAAACCATACTACATTTCTCCTGCTTTTGCCTTTGTTGCATACCCAAACCGAGATTCGACCCCCTTCCGTGAATTCTATGAAATTCCAGAGGCTCAGACGGTGATTCGAGGTACTATCCGATACCAAGGTTTCCCAGCATTTATCAAAACGCTCGTGGACATTGGTTTCTTGAATGAGACTCCTCAAGCTTATCTTAAGCCAGATTCAAATTTACCTTGGAAAGAAGTTACGGCCAGAATTTTAGGCGCAGACAACTCAACTGAAGCATCACTCTTGATTGAGATCAAAAAGAAAACTACATTCCCTACCGCGGAAGAAGAAGTTCGGATCCTGTCCGGTTTGAAATGGATTGGAATCTTCAGCGACGATCCCGTGATCGCTCGCGGCAATATTCTAGACACTCTTTGCGCTAGACTTGAGACTAAAATGCAATATTCTAAGAATGAAAGAGACATGGTTGTCTTACAACATAAATTTGGTATTCAATGGAAAGATGGTAGTAAGGTTTGTAGGTTCCTCTTTTACTCATAAAGGCTTCAGTTTTTATCACCTCAACTCTTTGTTGTTTAAATTTTTAAAGTATTTTCTTGCTTTTTTCTTTTTTTGAATAGGAAACTCGAACTTCTACTTTAATTGAATACGGAGCACCTTTCCAAACTGGAACAGGTCCATCTGCAATGGTACGTATTTTGATATAAAGGTCTTTTTTTTTTTTTTCAGACACCTTTATATATTTTTTAATATAAAAAATAATGTAAAACCCCGTTGATCTTGACTAAATGTTCATCATCATCCCTTTTTTTTTTCCTACGTAAAATGTAGGCCAAATTAGTAGGAGTTCCATGTGGGATTGCGGTACAATTAATCTTAGACGAAAAGATTACCAAAAAAGGAATCTTGGCACCATATTCGTTAGATTTGGTAGAGCCTCTTCTGGTTGAAGTTGAGAAAGAAGGGATTTCAATGATAGATGAAATTATTTCTTGATTTCTCTCTCTTTTTTTTTTTTTCCAAATTAAATTTCAATCTATTGTTCCTTTCATATAAATGCTATATTCACTCAAGTTCTTGCTCAATATCATGGAATAAACTTCAGTAATGAATTGTCTGGCTGAACTAACTTAACTCCCTCCTTTGCTGAAGAGGTTTTTTTCACAAACATGTGTGCCAACATATAATCAGGATTCATCAAATGGGTTTTAACTCTGCTTTGAATCTTTGATTGACCACAAGACAAAAGACAAGAATTCTTGATTGCAGCTTGATTTTACAGCAATAGTGCAGCTTGCTGAGATTCTCTCGTTGAGATTATGTTTTGGACACATCATAATTATGAGAATATATAAATAAAATAAAAATTTGTGCACCATGCTAGAAATAAAGATTCTCTGCGATTGAGGATTTCTGAAGTGAAGGGAAACTAGAAAGAAAGAAGAAAAGAATTTTGTTTAATGCATACACATTAATATTTATCATCACTAAAAAAAGAAAAGACAAAATAAAATTAAAATTTGAAGGATATTTGACTTTTAATGATAATAATTTCCTAAAATTGTTTAGCCAGAAACATGCTGCTTTAATGAATGGTACAACACTCTTGAGTGTCATGATTTACCTAGCTCACCTGAAGAAATTCAGTAGTTGGGTAAAACCATGTGATTGCTATTAGTAATACTAATAATCTACTTTTTTTAAATCATCTAGGTTTATTAGAATGTCTCATGATGAAAAAGTTTGAACAAGATATTTAAATAATTGGATTTGAAAATGAAAATTTAAAAATTTAAAAATTTAAAAATTTAACTCAAAAACAGAATGTCTACTCAGCAAACTAAACAAGATGAACAACCTATCCCATCATCATCATCAACAATAACAATAAAGCACCCTTCTTCTGAAAAATCACCCGTTGCTATCATTTGTATTGGAATGGCTGGTAGCGGAAAGACTACATTTGTTCAAGTAAGTCTTTTTCTAAGAGTTTCATTTCTTAGTAACGGTCTATTCATCAAATTCTTGTTGTTTTTCATCTTAGCGATTAAATTCATATCTTCATTCAAATAAGAAGCCTCCATATATATTAAATTTGGATCCAGCTGTGGCTAGACTACCCTTTCAAGCAAATATAGACATTAGAGATACAGTGAATTACAAACAAGTCATGAAGCAGTTCAGTTTTCATTCTTTTATTTCTCTCTCTCTTCTCCCTTCAAATAAATAAATCTTAAAATCAACTCGTTCTTTTCAGGTACAATCTTGGACCTAATGGTGGAATCTTAACAGCATTAAATTTATTCACAACAAAGTTCGATCAAGTTTTGAATTACGTTGAAAAACGATCATCTTCTACAGAGTCAGTTTTTGTACATTCAAACTCATCTTTCAATTTCAATCAAAAAAAAAAAATTAAAAAATTATCATTCTGGAATCAATTGAAAATGCTAAAAAAAGGGAAAAAAATAAATAAATAAATAATAATCTATTACTCATTTTTCTTATAGTTTTGTCCTCATTGATACACCTGGTCAAATAGAAATCTTCACTTGGTCCGCATCTGGTGCCATCATTACAGACGCAATAGCCACTTCCCTTCCCACTGTGGTAGCTTATATCATTGATACCCCAAGAACAACCGCACCTGCTACCTTTATGAGTAACATGTTATATGCCTGCTCGTAAGTTAACTGACTAGGTTGTTTATCCTTCAATTATAGTTTAAAAATTATAATTTAGTATTAATTTTTTGTTTCTCTTTCCTTTCGTCATTTCAATATCCAATTTTTTTATTTATTTTTTATTTCTATATAAAAAAAAAATAAAACAAAACAAAAAAGAATCTTGTACAAAACAAGACTGCCCTTCTTATTAGTCTTCAATAAAACAGACGTTCAACCACATGATTTTGCTCTTGAATGGATGCAAGATTTTGAATGCTTCCAACAGGCTTTGGTTTCTCAGAATGAATCTAATGAAGCTGAAGGCGGAAGTGGCTACATGAGTAGTTTGATGAATAGTATGAGTCTTGTTCTTGACGAATTTTATAAAAACCTCCGTGTATGTCTCTCATTACCTCTCCTCCCCAATTTGCCTTCATTCACTTAAGATTCAACTGGACACATCCGGCCTATCTTTTAGTCTCCACACTTTCATGAGAACTTATTACAAATTTTACTTTTTAATCAGGCGGTTGGATGCTCTGCCATGACTGGATTCGGAATGAAAGAGTTTTTTGAAGCAGTTGATGAAGCAAGAAATGAATACGAAACGTAAAGCCAATGTCAAAATATATTCGTTATCCTCTTTTAATTTTAATTTCTTTTCATTAAATTGAGAAATATGTCTGACGATGTTTATATGCTATTTGATGTTCATGCGCTTCTATAACGATTGGATCCAATTTGATATCATTTGAAATAACAACCAAATAGAGATTATCGACCTGAACTATTACGACGACAAGAAGAAAGAGAGAAAGCCAAAGCTGACCAAAAATCAGAAAGTTTAAATAGATTAGTCAATGATTTAAAGCTTTCTTCAACAGGTTCAATATCACGAAAGGATAAAACTCCCAAAGATCCGACTGATATACAGCCACATGAATCAAGTGAATGGGAAGAACCAGATGGACCAACTTTAGACAAACGTTTGTTTTTTTCTTTCTTTCTTGTGGAAATGGCTCCTCTTTTTCTTTCATGCACTAATCTACATGATCTTTTTCATACCTATTCAGAGGATGTAGCTCAAGATCAACTCCCAGTAAATGGAAAAAAAAATAGTCAACAGGGAATTAAACTTGGAATTGATCATGATGGATTTGGTGGTCAATGGCCTGTTCCTCGCTAATGTTGGTTTTTTTCTTCGTTTTTATAGTCATTACTATTGAAACAAAGAATAACTATGATGGATGTAGCCCAGAATATTAAAGTGTTCAAATATCTCCTTCATCATAGTATGTGATATTGCCTTATTGGTCTGTTGCACATAAAAAAAGTTAATAAGAAAATACTACACACGCCCTTAGTGGTGGTAATGCTGGTTGGTTTTCTCTTTGGAGTAGGATATAGGGCAATATGTATGGTATGGTATTTCAATAGAGACTTAAATGTCGCAATCAGCATCAAGAAAGAGAGATCGTTTCAAGTTTCCATTAAATTTCTCAAAACTAAAATTTGAAATCCAAAGCTAATCTATAAGCTAAAAAGACTTGTCGTAAAATGTTTTGGTCAGGATGACAAAATTCCAACACTCCATTGCAAGCTTTGCTATCAAGATAAATTTTCTTGCAATGGTGAAAATTGGGCGATCAACCTTATCTTTGACAGGAACATGTGCATTCAGATTGAGTTAATCTTGTGGACTGCTTTTTTGATTGAATTCCAGTCATGTTTTCTTCTACTTCTTTTGGCTTGGGATATGAACAGATCATTTTTTTCGCTTACTTTTTTACGCGTTCAACCGTTGCAAGCTTGTCTTCCACCAGGTCGCATTAGAAGAAAGGAAAAAAATATCAGAGGTTTAAATACTTGATATCAAGTATCTCCTTATACATGCTCATTGGGATCATTGGAGAATTCAAGTGATACAACTCGAATATTGCTTGAAAAAAGGTCATTATTTATCCAATTCCATGTCCCCCTCTTCAACCGCTCCGCTGCCGATACGAGTTACAGTTTCAGAAACGATCAATTTTTTGATATCTTGTTTCTAAATAAAGGAATAAAAAGTTATCAGAAGGTCAATGTTAGAAAGAAACCACTTGCGTTGACTAGTAGTCTGTAACTATTTAGGATGAACTAGAATGAGAAACATTACTAACGATCCAAGCGGTAGTACCTCTTCGCATAGTATAGTTGAGCTCCTTGGGTACTCTCTCATTCGGCATGGCATAGTTCCTGAGCATTTCCGTACCTGTGGCCTCGATGACACAAACATCACAATTACTGCCAGAACCAAGATCATTGAAGATTCCAGCGTAGATAGCTTGAACAACGAGATCGATGGCCTCCTGACGCAACATCTTAGGCTTCCACTTGGATTCAAATACCGCCATTGCAGCCAGGGATCCGGAACCCATGGTCACGTATGGTAACTTATCCGTCGATCCATGCGGGGCAACTGTAAAAAGATGGGGACCAGTTGGATCAACCCCTCCGATCACCAAAGCTGCTCCCACGTGACCTTGATACCTTTGCTCATTAGTAAATGACCGCGCAAAAAACAACAAATTAATTGGTTATAAGCTAAAAGGCAAGATACAACATGATTTGTTTGTAATTTTTACATGAGACTAACTTGTAAAGGTGTTGTTTCAGCATGGTCATTGCCGTGACAACTCGAGGTTGACGGCCACTTGAGAGAGCATGTAGTTGGATGCTAAATACCGCGGAAGAAATAACGAGAGGTTTTAATAAATTGTATTATTTGCATGTATTGAAATATGAAAAACTAGAAAATTTTCTTCACTCAACTTGCTAGAGATCATAGCTGTGACGAATTCAGTATCTGCAGCCGTACCAGCCCCACAACATCTGATATTATCAGAAATGAAATGGATTTTTTCACAGCTAAAAGTTTGAAATTAACAAATCATAAATTGAGAACATCAATCAATTCGATTATAATTTATTTAATTGAACATAAGTCAGATTGAAATTTTACCAATATCAAGGAGTGAACTTACTTCTTATCTGCAACGATTGGACCTTCGGTTGCTCTCGTATCAGCGCCAAGACAGATTCCTCCCTCCCAGACTAATCCGACAATAGTTGTTCCGGTGCTTGTAGCCTTGGGTAGTGAGAGCTTGGAAGGACCGGAGGCAGAGGTAAGATATGAATTCCTCAAATGATTCGAAAAATCGAAACCACTTGGATTTGAATCAATTTCGAGTCCTGTCATCTCAATTAATTTGATCGGGTAGAAGTTGAATAGTTGTTGACAAATTGAAGTCTGATTGAAACTGCAAGGATTTCAATTTGTTGATTGGAAATCTGGCAAATATTGAGCATGTCACGTATGTGTTGTGTACATGCTCAATCAGGTGACGCAATCGAGCCATAATCAGCGGAAAAATTAGTGACAGTTTGATTACAGCTCAGTAACGCAGAAAAATTACCAAATGCTTTTGAAATGCATTGATATTATCTTTTCGGCGTGATTTATATACTGGTAATGTTACTGTTTTAATATATGTATTGCTTTTGTAAGGAGTTTTCTATCTTTCTTACTTCAAGTATAAAAAAAAAAAAACATATAAATACAATGTTAATAGAAAAAGGGCATTAGTTTTGGCACCGCCCAAAGTTGATTGTGCACCTCCTTTTGACTGCCAGAGGACATCCAGTTTTTCTTTGTTTTTTCAAAAAAAAAATTAAAAAAAACTTCTAAACACCTTAAAATTACCAAACTTTTTTGGTAGCCTTCTGAGCACCCCAACTTGATCTTCTGAGCTTTTTAGCCCACGAAAAAATTTTGAGATATAGGGATTACACAAAATCACAAAAAAGATAAAGAAAAATAGGTAATGTGGGAAATATGGGCTAGAAATTTTATAAAATGTATCTCAAGCTTATTGTAATGTAGAATAAAGCTTTTATCCACGGGGAACCAAAAAAAGTTGCTTTTACATTTAATTTTGGAAAAATTGGTACCATACACCAATTGTTTAAAGAAGTAAACGTAAAAGCAACTTTTTTTGGTTCCCAGTGGATAAAAATTTTATCCTACATTCCAATAAGGTTGAAATAAATGTGATAAAATTTCTAGCCCATATTACCCGCATTAACTATTTTTTTAAATTTTTTTTTGTGATTTTGTGTAATCCCTATATATATGGAGTACCTCAAATTTCTTTATTTGAGCTAAAAAGCTCAGAAGATGAAGTTGGGGCGCTCAGAAGGCTACCAAAAAAAATCTTGGTAATTTTAAGATGTTTAGAATTATTTTTAAAAAATATTTGAAAAAACAAAAAAAAAACTGGATGTCCTCTGGCAGTCAAAAGGAGGTGCACAATCAACTTTGGGTGGTGCCAAAACTAATGCCCTAGAAAAATTACCAGTTGGATCTACAATTTCCATCTGCTGATGAGGGATCTGCCAAAGGATAATCCCAATATTCATATTAGTACTCTAATCCACCTTCCTGGTTGGGTTTGACATCAATCTTGATATTTTTAAAAAAAAGGCTCTCAAGTCAAAGCACTTCAATCTAAATATTTACCCCATATTTTGACCAACATTAAAATCTTAAACTTATAACTGACACCTTATTCATACTTTTGTTGAAATTATGACTAAAAATTTAAGAGATAATATTTTGGTTTTTTTATAGATTTTATATTTTATTTTTAAGAAGAAAAGAAAAGAGGATTTTTAAGGATGGGAAACAAGTGAAGCTCACTTGGAAGGACTCAGTTTGGCACGGATGAGATTTTTGGAGGAAGAGTCAATAAGATTTTTTATTTCAAGAAAAACTCCGCATGTTTCATAGACAAGAAAAGAGAAGGAAACCCTTGCAGATTACCAAGGGGTCCAATATGGTTCCAAAAACTAGAGAGCCCCCAGCAAGATCCAGAGGGGGCCTCAGAGCGGAAAAGGAAATAATGAGAAAAACAGAATCAAGGAGAGAGAAAAAAATAAAAGACAATTTTTAGACTAATAATGAAAGAACTAAAAATGAACATTTAATTTTCAACAACACAGACTGTGAGGTCGTTAAGCTCACAGACATGATTCTAGTAAAAAAGAAAGAGAAAAATCAAGAACAAAAGATGAAATAATTTTGAGAACAAAAAAAGATAAATAATTTAATTATTTTATTCAGACTGGCTCAAAGGGCTACTGCTGTAATTAAAGACTATTCTTCTCAGACTACCTATTTTTTCATTCTTAAGACTAATTTTTAACTTAATAAAAATGAAATTGAAATGATTTTAAATAAACTAAAAAATAAAACAAAATGATAAAATACTTTTTTTCAAGAGGCAAAAACCCTAAATTCCAACAACTTTAAACCTTTTTCCCTTGCTACAATGTTGAGAAGGCCAGCATATGTATGATAGAGAATATATATAATATTTCCTTAGAAACTAAATGAATAAAATAAGGGGGTCATTGTTTGCACCACCCAAAACCTGGCATGCACCATCTTTTTGTCAGAATGACTCAAAAATTCTAAAAAGAAAAAGAAAACAAAACATACAACAAAATGTTTTGAATTTAAAAAGAAAATTAATTAATCATTCTTTAGTGGAATAGTTTTGTCCAAGAAGACTTAACAAAAAACTAAGGCAAGTCAATTAAATAATTTTTTTATTTAAAAAATTATTTAATTCAAAAATTTTAAATTAAAATTAAAATATAAAATTAAAAATTTTATATTTTATAAAAATTTTAATTAAATAAAAATAAAAATTTTAAATTAAAATTAAAATATAAAATTAAGAATTTTATATTTTATTAAAAATTTTAATTAAAATTAAAAAGTTATAAATAAAATTATTATTATTGAAAATAATAATTAAGAAATATTAAATTAAAAATTTAATTTTTATTATAAAAAAAAAATATATTTAATAAAAATTAAATAAAATAATTAAAACAAATCGGTTTTGAAAAATGACGTCACTGACTTTATTTTTCTTTTCTTTTTATTTTATTTTTGATGATGTCATGAGTCAATGACATCATCGAGAATCATTTTCAATTATGATTTTTAAGAATCATCAAGCGAAATTTGAATAAAAGAATCAAGCAATAAAATTTTTTAAAAAATAGTAGCATTAAAATATTAAAAAGATTTAAAGTAATTATTAAAAATAAATAAATTAATTAAGAATTTTATAAATTAATTAAAAAATAATAAAAATAAATAATCAATTAATTTAAATTTCAATCTTATTAAAATTTAAATATTCATTAAAAAAAAATAATTTAAAATAATAAAATAAAATATAATATTATCAAGATCTATAATTTCATTTAAAATAAATTTAATTAAAATTAGTTATAGGCATTTAAGATAATTGCCTTTAG
>KN361849.1:0-13637 GCA_000785685.1 Uromyces viciae-fabae
TATCACAACTGTGCGAACTGTGTGTAAACTTTTCGCAGGGAAAAGTTTACACTCGCACAGTTACAGCGCGCAGCCAAACTGTGCCTTATTAGTGAGTTGGCAAGGGGAGCGGGACTTAGTGATTTATGGGTAATATTTTGGGGGTGGTCATCTCGCTGGATTTGGGAACGTTTAAATTCGGAGTGGCCACAGGGAATTTGGCCTCCTCGAGTCCTCCCGTCTCTGACTCCCGGAAAGCCCCAATGTTCTCCGGTCTACCTTATGCCCGAAAAAGTTGACTAAAAATTTTGGATTTTCTAATAAAAAAAATAAAAAAAAAAAACAGAAAATATGAAAACAAGCAAAACAGAAAACAAAACAAAACAACAACATCAACATCAACATCAACAACAACAACATCAACAAAATGAAAAATCAAAAAAGACTGCAAAACAAAACCAACTCATTCATCACATATACTGCAAAACAATTCAACTGATCATTGACTCAAGAATGGAACAAAGCTCATCCTCAAAAGTAAATCAATCTCAGGCTAAACTAGACAAATGGGTAAGTAAAAATAAAAAATCAACATAAAAAACACTCATTCTATATTCATATTTCACTGCACAAATCTCATCTGATTTTGTTTTGCTCAACAGTTCAACTTGGAATTGCCAGATCCTGATTACTTTAAAGAGGAACTCAAGACATGGAAATCTATCTCCTCACTACTATTCAATCACTCTCTTTCCAACTCAACTTCTTCAACCTCTTTACCCTCAAACTCACCACTACCTCCCAACTTCGATCTCATACCCGTCTTAATCCTTGAAACTATACTCGACATTCAACAACTTCCCTCTGATTCATTTCTTACCTTCCTTGATAACCAAGGAAATGAGATTAGTGTTGATCACCAGTCTACCTCAACTCCTACCGGATCTCAAATTCAAAAAAATATCGTGATCGAGAAATGGTCCGTTTCACTAGTGGGCCCTATACCATCACAACCCGGTCCGGAACTACCTACTGTCTATCGACATTCCATCATTCATTTTAGAGCCTTATACAGCTTTCTCCGTACCATGCCCGCTTCTAGTTTGTTTCAAAGACTAAAAAACCGTAACAATAAAGAATACGGTGTCCTGAAAATCGGATGCCGTCTCAGTCCTGCTAGCCCTCGCGATGATTCTCAAACTTCTCCACATGGTATCAATCAGCACAACTCATACCCCCAAGAGATTGGCCTTCATCAACCTCTTTCAAATGCCCATCCTCATCTTCAGGCTTCCATCACAAATTTTAACTTTCCACCTATCCAAACTCCCTTTGGCTCTATTTACACTCGAGTCACCTATCGTAATCAGTTCGAATTCAGAATTGGAGACAAGGAGAAGGTATTAAGTTCGCGTTTTCGCAATGAAGACCAACTCGAGCGCCCGTTTCCTCTGATCTCTCACCCATCCATGAACCATCGATCTCCTTATCTAAACTTTATCAAATCCAGTTCATCCGTCCCTATCTCTACAAATATCCATCCATGGACGCAAAGTTTTCATAACCATCAATCCCATCCCGACTCATTAAACGATCCATCTGAATTCCCTCTAGATAATCAGCGTCCACATTACGGCTCACTGTCCACTCGACGTAGATTTACCTCTAAACCTCCTAATTGTGATTACATTCCGTTTTTGACTGGTTTCGAGTCAACTAAGCCTTCTCAAAATTCCTTATCTGATGAGATACTCGCTGCGACCCAGTCTTCCCCTTTTATCTCCTCTGAGGCACATCAAAACATTCATCGACCTCAAAGTAGGGCTGCTTGTAACGTAAGTCTTTCGTAATTAAACAGCATTGCATTTTATCGCGACAAATACACATTTTCTCGAAAAATCTTTATTACCGCAACCAAAAGAGAAGAAAATGAAGGGATCATAAAAGAAAAAGGCTAGATTATCAATTCATTGACTGATGTTTTACAGAGCTCTGCATTAACGGCTAAACTTGTTGCTCACCGGCCATCATTACCTCCCGTCATGTCAAATGCATTACCAATACCGTCATCATCTAACCGGCCTAATTCATTAGTCTCTACCACAGGAACAGGAAACAGGATAACAGGCAGTACTGGAGCTAGTCCACGACAGTTATCAATTTTATCGAGTAGTCCTCTATCTGGCCCATCGTCATCGATTCGAATTTCGAGTGTCATTCGATCCCCCCAATTTCAACACACTAGCTCGACGCTTGGTCACTTGGTACCTGGTACATCGTCACCTACATCAAGTGGGTTGATAGGGTGCTCTTACCCTCCTATTTCAGGACCTCCCGATCAAATCCACATTACCAGCAGTGGCCGACCAATACTACCCAGTCAACCTATGGTTAGACGATACTCTTCATCTCGTCATTCTCGCTCTCTTGGGCAAGCTTCATCTTCAGGTGGAGGTAGCTTAATAACAGCTGAATCTGGGTCTTTGGGAGTAAGGAGGAGGACTTTCTCGATCTCTAAACAATCTTCTTTTGATGACTCATCTAATAAATCAATAGATGACGACAGGAATAAGATTAATGAATTTCTTCAATTGATAAATTCTCAAATCATACCCACCGCCGAAAATACTCCTAGTCATCTAAATAATCCTTGTCAATCTTATCACAACAACAATCATTACGAGAAAAGGATGAGAGAAGTCAAATATAATATAAACCATTCGAAGGATCTCAAAGAAAGTGTTGTGCATTCTACGTCAATTGATACAGCAGAATTAACGGCAAACTTGAAAATCACAGAAGATGAGGATCAGGAAGAGGAAAATAGGTTGAATAATGTAATGAAAGAGAAGCTAGACTTGACGTTAAAGAAATTAGCTAGGAGTGTATTCACAGCTTCAAGACAAGAAATACCGATTCGAATACCAACATCGAACGAGCTGATTAAATTTGGTGATAATGATAACAACAATAACGATGGTGATGGAGTGAGGAATGATATAAAGAGTAGTGGGAGCAACCAAATTTCAAATAACAATAACAATAATCAAAATAATTCAGAAGAAAGAAATGTATCCATTGGTGTATTAAGATCTTCATCAGGCTCAGCTATGCTCCAAGGATTGAAAGAAGAACAAGAAGATGAATTGGAAGAACTCAATACTTGTCTTGATCATGATGAAGATGATGGTCTCAGGATTAATAATTTTAAGGATGATAATGGTGAGGTTGTTGTTGATCATATTGATTCTATTGAGATTGGTGTAGATGGTATTCGCTTTGAATTATGATTCCCATAAAATCTTCTTAACTACATGTATTTTTTTTTTTTTTTTTTTTTTTTTTTTTTTTCCTCTCTCTTTCCTTTTCATTTAGGAAGGGGTTTATTTATTTATTTATTTTATTTGGAACAACCCTGAAAAAAGAGGGATTGGTTGTAGGCAATTGTAGGTTTCAGTTCCGATTCCAGAAAGAATAATGGGTCCAACTCAGACTTCTACCCAACCACAGTGCATGATTGATTATTATCTTTTGTTCAAAATGATCAAAATAAGAATAAAAGAATAAATATAAATACATACATAAAACTTACATTTTACAAAAAGTATAGACCAAAGAATTTGGATAGTTTATTTATAGAAGCAGATAGGAGATAAGAAATCAAGTGGTGAAATAGTAAAAGATATAGAGTTTCAAGGTGATTGATTAAATGAAGGAATTACATGAATTTTATTGCACTCTGGAGAAGCCATAAAATTTTTTAATCTTATCAAGAAGGACTCCAAACTCCGCGGAAATCATATTGATATTATGATGATCAGTGGATACAGTGAAATAGTAGAAAGCTCACAAGGGGTCTCGGGAGTTGATTAAAATCAAAAAGGTATGATTTTACGTATTTCATTTTATGGAGATATGCAGAAATCTGCACATCAAAGTTTTGGGACACATTTTTTTCTTGAATTTCAACCATGAGAAAATGATGATGAAAATTAATTACAATTGCTACAGATGAATTATAAATATATATATAAATAATAAATAGGATGTCTTCAAAGCCAAGATAATAAAAAGGAGAAAAGGTCTGCAGATACATTTATTGTTGTTATTGAGGGGAATTATTATATTTTTTTGGGATGAAATAATAAACCAAATCAAACAAAAAAAAAAATTAAAAAAAGAAAGTTTATTCAAAGGTACACCACGAGGCAAAGAAAAAGCAAGCAATTAGATGAAAGCAAAACAGAAAATAATAACAAAGTCAAACAAAAAGAAAGATAAAACCTATTCAAAAACTGAGTTTCTTTTTCTTTCTCTTCTTCGGGTTGGTTGGTCGGCGTGCTGTTCTTAAAATGACCACGATGACAACAATCAAGTTGATATAATGAGGGGAAAAGAATGAGTTTTGGTGCAATAATGAGCTAGCATAATTACAAATTTTTATTAATAAATATAGTACGAACGAGATGGATGATAATAAATAAGAAAACTATTAAATTGTATCTCAATCCACACATTTACAATAATGCAAGGAGCATAAGACTAAAGCTTGTCACTTTTTTGAAAAGGTCGAAAACGCTGGAGGTTTCGGTAATGTCCCTTCATGGCGTTCGCCACGGCTCTGGTGATGATTGCTATTGTGATGATGTACATGACCAGTCGTGGGTGAATTGGATCCAGTGTCTTTATTATGTGGCCGGTCGACCTGCCGCAGAGCCCCCATTGAATCTGGCACAGCTCCTGTATCAGACAACGTAACGCCTCTGGCAAAACCGGCTTTTAACTCTAATCCGCTACTCGCACCACTTCCTCCTAGCACAGTGGAATGGGATGAAGACTGTTGGTCATCGTCAGGTTGGCTGCTCTGAAACAAATGCGAAAATTCGTGATTAGTAGCACCAAGACCACGATTGTCCTCTTCGAACGGGCTATCGCCGGGTGATTCAACATTTTCTGCCCTAAATGGAGCCATGATCGGCTCCCGGCATGCTTCAAAGTCGTCTATCCGAGAGGGGTAGCTATCATTACTTGATTGGCGGGTTATTATCCGAGGATGGAGTCGAGAATTGTTGCCCTCGGAAGGTTTTGTTTCTTCTCGAGCAAGCGGTTGGGGTAATGATAGTTGCTGCAAAAGGGGTGCCCTGTTCCCATAAGGATCATTGGCCGTTGCGCTACTCCAATTATCAACACTGCTATTGAGACTGTAACGTCCAGAAGGGGGAGCTAGAGGTGTATTGGTACGGAATATGCCATCATTTCCACCAAGTGGTTGCTCCAGCTTCCATCGCCGTTCGCGCTCAAATTCAGCCCAGCGTTTCATTGTAATGTTAGATGAATCGAACTCTCCTTCTTTGTCACCATGAGCCTTTTCTTTGGCGCCTTCGACTTTGCGCGTCTCTCCCCAAGTGAAATCGTCCATATGAAAGTAAGCATACGTCGGCAAGACAGCATTCCATATTGGAAGTGATAAAAGGTAAACCAACATCCATCCAACATAAGCGACTCGTCGTGAAGTAATTACGATGAGTAGACCTGGTAACCCAAGGATGAAAGCTAGCAGAATGAGTGAAATGATCGGTTTCTCTGTTCCAGGTATAATGGTCAAGATAATGATGTAGCATGTAAATGAGATGGCGGCAGGCAACACTAGAGTTCCAACTAGTTCCATTCCGATTACAAATTGCATTGAAAAGCAAAATGTTCCACAAAGATCTCGAACAAATAACAGCTCGAATAAATTATGTATAGTGGAATTGATCCATCGGCGACGTTGTGATAAAAGGACGCGAAATGTGTCAGGAACTATGGTCTTGCATACTGCTTGCGGACAAAACATCATCTTGCGCTTCGGGAACGTTTTCAACATAAGTGTCGTCAAGAATCGGTCCTCCCCTAATAAGAGCAAATTCTTGGCGTGCAACGTATCCACAACATTTTCAGAGTAATGCTCCACAATATCAGGATTGGCTAAGATTGGCACCCAGTAGCCGTCACCGCCTTTCGGTGCTTTGATCCGATACATGGAGAAACAACCGGGGAGGCATGTCACACCTCCAAACATTGACTCGAACGACTTTTGTAAATGATGAGAGATGTAATACTCAAAAACTGGGGAGAAAAAAAAGAGCCAAAACAGTAAGCAATCATTTTCGTTCAGTTTGCCGTGCGACAACACTCACCTTGAATCATGGTAACCCAGCTATCACCTTTGTTGGCGATCTTGGTTTCACCACACAAGCCCATAATCTCTGAATCTCTGACCATGCACGCAGCCATGCGAGACACAGCATCAGGAAATACTGTGAAATAAAAATAAAGATCAGGGCTTAGATAAAAAAAAAGCAGGAAAAATAACAAGCATAGAGACCATCATACCTTTCGTATCAGC
The DNA here is from genome assembly GCA_000785685.1 of Uromyces viciae-fabae. Lineage (NCBI taxonomy): Eukaryota > Fungi > Basidiomycota > Pucciniomycetes > Pucciniales > Pucciniaceae > Uromyces > Uromyces viciae-fabae. Next base: position 6,368 of record KN361849.1, read on the forward strand.
ATCCACCATTAAACAAATCTCATAATGATCTGGACTGACACCAGTAACTCTCCAAATGGAATTGAAGAATTCGTAGTCAAATTCAGTCATTCGCTCATCAAACATAACTTTTTGCAGAAAGCTCATGAGCAAAACCTGAGAGTCTCTTTTACCGCGGTTCCCTGGCTTAGATTCATGCTGCTCGTCTGGATTTCCGACTTTGGCAATTAAAATCATGGGGACTCGCTGTTGTTTATTAACTTCCACAGTATCGCTGTCGTAGGAATAAAATCCGGCATAAACCTGAGCCATGTTATGACGCTTGTGACCATCTGCAATCGCCACATAACTTTTAGCCTCAACTTGATTGGGCTTAACTATGAAGTCTTTCATCATCGACAAACAAATTTCGGGCGTAGTCATCTCATTACCAGATCCTTTAACCTTACCGTCGGCAATGACCAGAATGAATTTATGAGAATTCGGGTAATCAGTTGTTGCCAACGAGTCGAGAGTTGTGCGCAGACCCTCTACAGATTCCGAGTACGCAGTAACGAGACAAATAGTGTGAACGAGTGGGAAATTAAAAGGTTCGTAATCAGGGGATGGCTGTGGAACCACATTGTAAAGAGGGAAGGGGCAGCCCGGGGATTGGCTGATGCCACTGCCTTCTGTACTGCCATTTCCACCACCACCTCCGAAGGCAGAGGCTGGGTAGGAAGAACGCCGCGAACCAACAATTTGGGTCAAAGATGCTGCACTGTGTGAAAGATGTAGTCCACCAGGAGTTGACGGGGGTGAATTCTTCATTGACAGTCCCCCAGGCTTAATCGGGGTAGGCATCATGCTCTTGCGATTCATTTCTCCAAAAGTGCTGAGAGGACGAGTTCCAGCGCCAGTAAAACCGTGACCAGATCCACTGACTGGCTTGCCAATAACGGTAAACCGACTAGTATTTGGGAGTAGAGACTTCTTTCCAGCCCGAGCGTTAGGTCGATATTTGGCCGGGGCGGGGCGATAGATATCTGATGACCAAGTTTCAATGGCAGCAGCGCGTTGAGCCCTTTGCTCAGCTGTCTCTTTTCCAAATGAACCAAGTCTCCAGCCAAAGAACCACGCAAATGATACGGCCATCGCCCACTTAATTAGTACAACGCCAATGATGACAATCAAAGAGGCGTAAAGCACTACTGATGAAGCGACACAGCCTAGCGTGTTGGTATCAATGTATCCGACTTGAAGTATATCCGTAAGGCATCCACCGAGTTGTTTACCACCAGCTCGTAGAAGTTGCATGGTGATGTCTTGGCCAGAGAGGGGATTGTTCATTTGCTTCAAGTCATCAAAAACATCCGGATAAGAAACTTGGCTTCGATCCAGCCAATTGAGGAGGTTTAAGTCGATGACAATCGAATCATAAACTGCGAGATTTCGAGAAGAGTTTTTTAAGTCTTGCCAAGTGTAGTAGACCTGCCCGAGGGGCTTCATGTTGGCAAAGGCTTGACGAGCAGTATCTGATGTGTGACAATATCGCCCTTGAGCATAACCCTTGTCATGAAAAACCGCATGCAGGATATGAGCTTGAATGACCTCAAAAGAGGGGACATGAATCGTGAAGATGACTTACTGTCTTGTTAACAGGGCTGCTACCAAATTGATCGTGCAAATTACAAGGAAAGTACCAGGAAAGCTTGCCGGAGCTGTCAGTAGGAATCCCAGTGGCCGGAGCTGGAGTAATGATGTCCAGACACCTTTGGTTCGTGCGCTGAAACAAAAAGCTGCCATCCATAGCGCCAGCGTTAAAGGTATCATAAACGGGATTAGCTCCAGCGGCAATGCCAGGCGCCGCTACGTGTTGAAATTTGTCAAAATCGTATGTTTCTCCATGAATAATCATCATAGCAGGTTGAATGGTACCAGAATGATAGCGTAGAGGAGGTTTGCCACAAACAGTCTAGCATTTGCAAGAAAAGATCACATTAACCAAAGGACATGGTGATGTAGAGCATAATCAAATACGAAACAGCGAAAAGAGAGTGCTGACCTGAGTGAAGCCAAAGGTTAGAAATGCAACAGCGGCCATCAGGGCGAAAATGAGAAATAATATTCCCATCTTTTCTCTCCAAGCCCATATTCGTTCAGGTGATTTAATTCCACAAGATGAAAGTAGTAATGCGGGAAAACAGCACGTGATAGCCCTACAATAAATCGCCCATGATGAGGTAGGTGTTTTGAGTGTTAATTTCTGACGATTTATGCCAACAAGTGAATCAGCATGGAAACAATGAATGAATGATAAAAGTGAGCATGCTCACTCCTTCAGATTGATCTGCAGTTGATCTAGCTTTTCTATTACTACGCCTAAGAGTCTCGCCTCGTTTGAGGATAGCCAACCCAGACTCTTCTGCTTCACCAGGTCGACGAGCCAGTATGCTTTGACCACGTTTCAATGCCCCGCGGCCGGTGCCTCCAGTGCCCAGGCCAGAATACCCAGAGGGGGGAGTGGGACGACCTAAAGCAGCTAGAAGTCCGGCACGATTTGGGACAGTAGCCAAGGGAGGCAATTGATTTGAAGAAGAGCTTGATGGGTGAGCATGTGGATCATACGGTGTTTGAGCCAAGGCGGCTGATCCATCGATAGCGGCCGTGCCTGTATAGCTCAGTCCAACTTTTCCTCGTTCGTCTGCCTCCATGGCAGCTGCGTGATTGCGATAGTTATAAAGACGATGTGAAGGATCGATAGGAGCACGGTCTGGTCGTACAAGAGATTTCTTGCGGCGCATGTCAGAGTTGCCAGGTTGAGGGGCTGGATGAACGGAATGATGATCATTGGGGGGTTGAATGGGGCCAAATCGAACGCCAGGTTGGGTGTTATAGGATACTTGAGGGAGGATTGGTTCGGAGGGATCCAAATGAGGGGGAGAGTAAGAACCCTAATGAGCAAGAGGGATATAGGAAGGGTAAGAATAAGTCAACATGAGAAAAAAAAAATGAACATTGGGCAAGAGGGAGAAGATGAGAAAGGGATAGAGGAGGGAGGGGGGGGGGAAGAGAGGAGGAGAGAGACGGGTATCGAGGGATTCATTGATACATACCTCATCCTTGTCGAAGTTAAATTCCTGGGCGTCGGGAGAATGCTTGTGGGTTTGAAGTTGATGGGTGAGTGGTGCTGTACGAGGGGGTCGAAGGTCAGATTGAGACTGAAACGGTGAGGAGGAGGGAGGTTGAGTTGGTCGGTGATGAGGGGAGGACATGATGACGGGGGAAGAGGGGAGGAGACTGAGGAATTAAGAAGGAAGCAGTCGATTACTTGTTATTAAAAGATGATTAATTTTATTAGTAATGAATTGGTTAAGTTTAGAGAAGACTGATGAAATATAGAACAGGATGGAAGATACACGGTCAACAAGGATGTGCATAGACCGACATGAGGGGGAGGGAGGCGCAGAGAAGATCGGGAAAGTTGCAGAGGGGGAAGGAAAGAACAATTCTGATAGTCTTTATTAGCTCGATCGCTATGGGCTTGGGGGTATGTGTCGTATGAAAATGCTCAACACTGGAGTGCAGAACGAACGAATACAGATGCACAATGATTTGATTGTGGTTTCAGATTCTGATGTGGATTGAACAAGGCGAGGATGGGACTGAAGTTGAAGTTAAACCAGTAATCTATCGACAGAAGCTTGATGGCTTGTTGGTGGATTATATGAGTAAGTATGAAGATGATAAATGATTGAGCGCTGGTTGAAAAAAGGGTCGAGTTTAAAAAGAAATGAACCAAGTATTTATACACAAACATCATAACCAAGCAAACAATGGGTAACTTTAAAGTGGTGACGGTCACCGAAGCGAAACTGATCCAATTGGCCTCGAATAAAATAATCCACCGTTGATGAGCGAGCTGCAAAATCAAGAATGGAATGGAATGCAATACAACAAATATTAATTTAATTCACTGAGTTTGATTCTTGAATGAGGAAAGAAGAAAAGTCGTGCTCCAACTGTTATCAATAAAAAATATGTAAATATCATAGATTTGACTTTATTCCTTCTGTTTCCTCCTGCCGACACTTAAAAATGATTATGATTTACCACTTCTTTTAAAGAGTGTTTTGTCAACTCCCCTAAGACCAAGCCAACAAACAGTACATGGCTCAAAATAAATTCACAACTTGATTTTTTTTTAAAGCTGTGTTATATTCTTACATCCGCTTCATTAACGCGCAATAACATTTCATTCCTGCTTTAATTTTTACTATTTTCTTTCAAGATTTAATATCGAGATCATTTTGTGAACCATATCTATCAGACGTGTATCAACCGGAAGCTGGAATCTTGCATAAATCAATAGATGGATCAATTCGCAAACGATGATGACATTTTCATAAAGAAAAAAATATAACATCTTTACATTTTTAATTTCGCTTCGTTTCCATGGGAAGTGCTGATCAAAATTGACGACCAAGAATTTTTTCTCCCCTCGTTGGAAATCAAGCTAGCGATCTGCCTCAGCTAGATAGGTCAAGAGCTTCGTGACCGGTCGGTCAAGACAGCCGATAATTATCAATCCAGTATGATGATTAGCATCCTTCAGCCAGCTGCCACATTCGGCTAACCTGTGTGATGGTTTTGATGCTAATCTACATCTGCATTTGTCACATGAGAAATTCACAAATTTTATCACTACATCTTCAATTTTGTGTACATTGAAATGATAACAAACTTGTTTTTCTGAAGCTTACATGTAAATTTGGCAAGTGGAGGCTCGAATGATTTAGAAGGAATGGTAAAAAAGAAATGAATAAAGCGAATCGAATCGAATCGCATCATAGTTTTCGTAACGGATTATTATATGTTATAGTCAAAAATGCCAAAGTTACATGTGAACTTAGGCTTGTTATCCAAAAAATGTAAGGAAATGATATTATCCCAACCATGAATTTCAATTTCAATTAATATAAGTTAACTCAAATTATTTTATGGTACATGAAAACCCCCATTCTGTTGCAGTCAATCTGAGGGGTCAATGAAATTTTCATGCCAAACACAGTCCTTCCTAGTTGCCTGGTAATCCTTCAATACATACAATTTGGGTTTCTAAGTAAACAACAGGCATTTTAAAGAAGACAGCTTGGATTATTTATGTTAGAATTCCGTATCCATTACCTGCCCTGTACCCAACAAATTCCGGGCAAGTATGCACCCAAAATATTTCCATAAAGATTACAGCTTCCTAGATACTTTTTGTTCAGCTCCAAAAATATGTTGGCAGGGTCTTGTGCAGTGCCTGGATACACAGCGGCACCAATTCCACCCGCGGGCCTAAGGATGCAACCCGGACCTCCGGAGCCGGGTCAGGCTCATCCGCGACTCGAACCCGGCATACCCGCCGGATCAGCGGGTATCTACCGGATCTTTTCCCCAATGGTACAGTAGCTGCTGGCGTGTACTTTTTTTTTTTTTACTTCAGAAGCCGCACCATACAAGTCCAAATATGCCGCCCAGACAACCACCCAGCCAATATGACAGTTCTGACTCCGACATTGAAGGGGTGACACCAGACACAGCAACCTCTGATATAGTATCTAAGAAGAGTTGGGTATGGAAATATTTCAAGACGACTAATATTGATGATATCCAGTACAACATATGCCAGGCAAATAAAGTTCCCGGAGGCACGATACTGTGTGGTGAAAGACTTGCAGTCGATAAACGAGGATCCACCAAGAGTATGATCAATCACTTGGACCGTCGACATGGTATTCACTCGGATCACCAAGAGATTGGTGCAATCAGGAAGTTTATGAAAGCTGGAAATGGACGTGATACCTTGCTAGCTGTGATTGCCCAATTTTTCATCTTGTCAAATATCCCTTACCAAGTTGTTGAAAATGAAAGCTTCAAAGACCTTCTCCAACTTTGCAATCTGGGAACTCAATCTCTTATCTGTGGACGAGAAACTCTGGCTGCTTTTATCCGATCTTGTTTCATTCAAGGACAACATCCTCATGGACCAAAGAAACTTGGACGCGATACCTTGCTAGCTGTGATTGCCCAATTTTTCATCTCGTCAAATATCCCTTACCAATTTGTTGAAAATGAAAGCTTCAAAGACCTTCTCCAACTTTGCAATCCGGGAACTCAATCTCTTATCTGTGGACGAGAAACTCTGGCTGCTTTTATCCGATCTTGTTTCATTCAAGGACAACATGCACTGTGCAAACAGTTTGAAAAGATAGAATCTAAGCTCAGCCTGACCTGCGATGTGTGGACGTCACCAACAAACATGTCGGTACTTGGGGTTACTGCCCATTGGATTGACCGGTCATTCGAGCTCAAATCCATTGCTTAGGAGCCAAGATTGTTGAAGGAAATCATTCCGGTGTCAACCTTGCCACTCACCTAGTCGAGATATTGAACAGTTTCAAAATAAGTAATCACATCTTGTGCATCACAGCTGACAATGCATCCAATAATGGTACCATGGCAGCGCATCTGGCGACTTTGATCCGGTTTGAACCTTCTCACTGCATGCTAGGATGCATGGCCCACGTTATTAACCTAGCGGCGCAATCCGGTATTCAAGCATTTTCCGCTTCATCGGTTTCAGCTCCACCTGAGCACCTCTCAATGCTCCTGAATGATAGACCCGAGCAAGTAGACATCTCCACTGCGGTTTCTAGAATAAACTCCTTGGTTTCATACTTCAAGCGTTCACCACAAAAATCAGCCTCTTTTCAACAAATTGTTAACGGATTTCTCGGGAACAACCTAGCTATGGTTGCAAGTGTCCCTACCAGATGGAACTCTACCTATGCAATGCTTGCAAGGGCTATCCGGCTCAAAGTTCCCATCTCCACCTTCTGCCAATCTGACACCGCAGCTTCCAAATTTAACCTCACACCAGCTGAATGGCTCAAAATTGAGCAACTGTGCGACTTCTTGGAACCACTTAACGAGGCAACTGAGATGATCTCAGGCGATCAATATGTCTCGCTGGTATTAGCTGCCCCTGTGTACATTTCATTGATGGAAAGACTCCATGAGGTAAGCTGCCCTCATGTATTTTTCAATCAAATGTTCATTAACGGTTTTTTTTTTTAAATAATCAGGCCCAAATGAAGTACGACACCCAGGAACTAATCCCTGCTGCAACAAACATGCTTGCAAAATTGGAGCATTATTTCCACCAAGCAATGCTCAAACCGGTCTACATATGTTCTACTTTACTCAATCCTCGCGTCAAAACCACTCAGCTTACTTCGGACGTACTCAGCTTGATGAATCTCTC